>JAZAVK010000190.1:0-66669 GCA_037954305.1 Neonectria magnoliae
GGGGGGAGCATGGATGGATAATTGGGAAAATAGGACTGCATCGACGTTTGTATTAAACTTGGGTGATGGGGCCCTTTTGCCTTCTTTTGCAGTCCTTGGGACCATTCTCTCTTGCTCGGCTTTTCTCTCCTTTCGCGACTTCCATCGAATATCCCCCGTTTTTATATACGCACTTTCGCGCACACAGCCCGGAACACCTCGACTGATCTACGTAATTGACCACGACCGAACTCACGACGACGACGCATTAATCCATCGATATCCAGCTCACCGAAGAAGAGAAACAGAAACAGAACACCTGCCTCCCTCACCAAAGTCAGCTGCTTGTTCAGTAAGTCGGTCCGGTCTGTTCCAGCTTTCTTTCCATGGCCCATTTTCCACTTGCCCCTGTACGTAACCGGGTTCCGATGCGGAACCCGGGGATGGATCGCAGTGGTGATCGGGTAGTTTTTTTGCTTAGCATCTACGTACGCAACTGGGCAACTTCTCACCTCGCCTCACCTCTTCCATCCATCCATCCATCCATCTCAGGCTTCAACAACCGCAACCCGAAGCCCCCCGGTGCAGCAGCAAAAAAAGGACGTCGGGTCGGTCCACTAGACTAAGCAACCCCGGGCCCACTTGGGGGGTGGTGGTTTACTTTCGCGGCGTGTCCCACTGGCGGGGAGCTTCGATGCAATTCCCGCGCGGCGGGACTTGGAGAACTTGCTGAGAGAAATGGGTGGAGGACTAATGGACCCTGAAGCTTTGGTGGTTGCTCCGCGCGCTCTGGGCTCTCCACCGCCGGGCTTATTTTTTCTTTGGGGTTGTGGTGTCTTGGGTTTTTTTTGTTGCTCTTTCGGCTGACGGGCTCGTTTCTCCCAACAGTTCTAGTGTAGTGCGTCCCCAAGTTGCCGAAGCTTGCCACCAAAGCGCCAACCCGCCAACCCGCCGCGCATCCTCCACTACAACTATTTGCCCTTGCATCGCCCGCATCCTTGCGATCGATTCTCGGAACCCGTTCTCCTCTCTTCTCATCCTTCTAATCCATCTCCTCCTCGGACTCACCTCATCCTCACCTACCAAAAAGGCATTCCGCAAGATTACACAGGGGCCCAATCCTTTTTCCTTCCACCTCAACCGCAATACCCCTCCCAGCGTCCAATTCCACCCCGACCCCTCTGTAATTTTTAGCGCGTATACCACCGGGCGCCCGCCAACCCAACGCAAAAAGCTCCCCTTGGGTGGCTTTTTTCCCTTTCTCTCGGCCGGAGCTACCCCTGCCGGTTCATGACGCCCTGACCGAGACAGCGACAAGCCCAGCGCAGTCCGTCCATTCTCACGACACAAACAAATACACTTCTCTCCTCCTCTCGCCCTCCCTCTTCTCCCTGAACACCACACATCACACACAACGCAAAAGCCATGACTGAGATCTCAGCTGGTGCCCAAGATGGCGCCAATGGGCGGTCGGTGCCCTACGTCAATGGCAGTGCGTCGTATGCCGAGAGGTTCAACATCGCGGACCACTTTATAGGGGGCAATCGGTTGTCGAATGCCGCTCCTAGCAAGATCAAGGACTTTGTTGCCCAAAACTACGGTCACACCGTCATTACCAACGTGAGAATTCCCCTTCCCACTGCTTCTCCTCGGGTCTCAACGTTCCTGGGCCTGGGAGCAGAATCCCATGGCTGTGGAGTGTGGATGTTTCCCTGGGACCTTTAATGTCTGCGCAACGGACAAATTGTTGACTAGGAATCCTCTTCTAGGTTCTCATCGCCAACAACGGTATCGCCGCCGTAAAGGAGATTCGATCAGTCCGAAAATGGGCCTACGAGACGTTCGGCGACGAGCGAGCCATCCACTTCACCGTCATGGCCACCCCCGAAGATCTGGGGTCCAACGCAGATTACATCCGAATGGCAGACCACTACGTCGAGGTCCCTGGCGGCACAAACAACCACAACTACGCCAACGTGGAATTGATCGTGGATATTGCCGAGCGCATGAACGTCCACGCGGTGTGGGCTGGATGGTGAGTGCCTGCTTCCCCAACATTTTCCCGCCCGACTTGGTTCCCCCCCACCAAGACAGACGGGACGCCGGGATTGCCATCGCGGAAGCTTACAGTCGTGTTACAGGGGCCATGCCTCCGAGAACCCCAAGCTGCCCGAGTCGCTGGCCGCCTCTCCCAAGAAGATTGTCTTCATTGGCCCTCCCGGGTCTGCCATGCGATCGCTTGGTGACAAGATTTCCTCCACAATTGTAGCACAACACGCCGAAGTGCCATGTATTCCCTGGTCAGGAACCGGCGTGAAGGAGGTCATAGTCGACGACAAGGGCATTGTCACTGTCGCCGAGGATGTCTACTCCAAGGGTTGCGTGAACTCATGGGAGGAGGGTCTCGAGAAGGCCAAGCAGATTGGCTTCCCCATCATGATCAAGGCCTCCGAGGGTGGTGGTGGCAAGGGTATCCGCAAGGCCGACTCCGAGGAGGCCTTCGAGGAACTCTACAAGGCTGCTGCTAGTGAGATCCCCGGATCCCCCATGTTCATCATGAAGTTGGCTGGCAACGCCCGACATCTCGAGGTCCAGCTCCTGGCTGATCAGTACGGCAACAACATCTCCCTCTTTGGCCGAGATTGTTCCGTTCAGCGTCGCCACCAAAAGATTATCGAGGAGGCCCCCGCCACCATCGCCAAGCCTGAGACCTTCAAGGCCATGGAGGATGCCGCCGTCCGTCTCGGAAAGCTGGTCGGCTACGTTTCCGCCGGTACCGTTGAGTACCTCTACTCGCACTCCGACGACAAGTTCTACTTCCTAGAGCTCAACCCCAGACTGCAGGTCGAGCATCCCACCACCGAGATGGTCAGCGGTGTCAACTTGCCTGCTGCGCAACTGCAGATTGCCATGGGTCTGCCCCTCCACAGAATCCGCGACATTCGATTGTTGTACGGCGTCGATCCCAAGACGGTGAGCGAGATCGACTTCGAGTTCAAGAACGAGGATACCTCTCAGAGCCAGCGACGGCCCCGACCCAGGGGTCACTGCACTGCCTGCCGAATTACCTCAGAAGATCCTGGCGAGGGCTTCAAGCCGTCCAACGGTGTCATGCACGAGCTCAATTTCCGAAGTAGCTCCAACGCCTGGGGTTACTTCTCCGTCGCTGCCCAGGGTGGTATTCACAGTTTCTCCGACAGTCAGTTCGGTCACATTTTCGCCTACGGCGAGAACCGCTCAGCGTCGCGAAAACACATGGTCATCGCCCTCAAGGAGCTGAGCATTCGTGGTGATTTCCGAACTACTGTCGAGTACCTCATTAAGCTTCTCGAGACTGAGGCCTTTGAGGACAACACCATCTCCACTGGCTGGTTGGATGACCTCATCTCTAAGCGCCTCACTGCTGAGAGACCCGATACCATGCTTGCTGTCGTGTGCGGTGCCATTACCAAAGCCCACATCGCTAGCGAAGCCTCTTTGGCCGAGTACCGCGCTGGACTCGAGAAGGGTCAAGTGCCCCCCAAGGAAATCCTCAAGACCGTTTTCACCATTGACTTCATCTATGAGGGTTTCCGGTACAAGTTCACTGCGACCCGTGCCAGCGCCGACAGCTACCACCTTTTCATCAACGGTTCCAAATGCTCAGTCGGTGTCCGTGCTCTGAGCGACGGTGGTCTTCTTATTCTTCTCAGTGGACGCAGTCACAACGTCTACTGGAAGGAGGAGGTTGGTGCCACTCGTCTCTCCGTTGACGGCAAGACTTGCTTGCTGGAGCAGGAGAACGACCCCACCCAGCTCCGATCCCCCAGCCCCGGTAAGCTGGTCAAGTACACCGTCGAGAACGGCGCCCATGTCCGTGCTGGTCAGACCTACGCCGAGGTCGAGGTCATGAAGATGTACATGCCTCTGATCGCTCAGGAGGACGGCATGGTGCAGCTCATCAAGCAGCCCGGTGCCACCCTCGAGGCTGGAGACATTCTCGGTATCCTGGCTCTCGACGACCCCAGCCGCGTCAAGCAGGCCCAGGCCTTCGTCGACAAGCTCCCCATCTATGCTGACCCTGTCATCATCGGTGGCAAGGCCTCACAGCGCTTCACTCTCCTCTACAGCACCCTCCACAACATCCTGCAGGGTTACGACAACTCTGTCATCATGCTTCCCACCCTCAGGGAGCTCATTGAGGTCCTTCGCAACCCCGAGCTGCCCTACAGCGAGTGGAATGCGCAATTCTCGGCGCTGCATGCTCGTATGCCCCAGAAGCTCGATGCTCAGTTCACTCAAATCGTGGAGCGCGCCAAGTCCCGCCATGTTGACTTCCCCTCGAAGTCCCTGAGCAAGGCTTTCCACAAGTTCATCGAGGACCACGTCGCTCATGGCGATGCCGACCTTCTGAAGAGCACTCTCGCTCCTCTTACCGAGGTCCTCGACCAGTACGCCGATGGTCAGAAGGCGCGAGAGCTTCACGTCATTCAAGGTCTGCTCGAGCATTACTTTGACGTTGAGCAGCTTTTCATGAACCAGCCCCAGGAGGATGCTGTCATCTTGAAGCTCCGTGACGAGAACAAGGAGGACATTCCCAAGGTTGTCCAAACTGTTCTGTCTCACAGCCGTGTGAGCGCCAAGAGCTCGCTGATTCTCGCCATCCTTGAAGAATACCGCCCCAACAAGCCCAATGTTGGAAGCATTGCCAAGAACCTTCGTGAGACTCTCCGCAAGCTCACGGAACTTCAGGTGTCGCGCTCAACCTCCAAGGTCTCCCTTAAGGCTCGTGAGATCATGATTCAGTGTTCACTTCCTTCCCTGGAGGAGCGAACCGCGCAGATGGAGCACATCCTGCGTTCGTCCGTCATTGAGTCACGATACGGCGAGACCGGTTGGGATCACCGAGAGCCCAGCCTGGATATCATTAAGGAGGTTGTTGACTCTAAGTACACCGTCTTCGATGTCTTGCCCCTTTTCTTCGCCCACGACGACCCCTGGGTTTCCCTGGCTTCGCTCGAGGTTTACGTCCGACGTGCCTACCGTGCGTATATCCTGAAGCAGATTGAGTACCACCAGGATGAGTCTGATTTGCCCCAATTCGTCTCCTGGGACTTCCAGCTTCGAAAGATCGGACAGTCTGAGTACGGTCTCCCTCTCGCGTCAGCTGCTCCCTCTACCCCCGCTACCCCCATTGGTGGAGAGTTCAAATTCAACCGCATCCACTCGATCAGCGACATGTCCTACCTGTCTCACAAGTGGGAGGAGGAGCCGACTCGCAAGGGTGTCATTGTTCCCTGTAAGTACATCGACGATGCTGAGGATCTGATCCAGAAGGCTCTCGAGGCTCTTGCCCTTGGCCAAAAGCAGAAGAAGTCACGCACTACTCCTGGTCTGATCCCCGACTTGACCGGCAAGCGCAAGCCTACCCAGCCCAAGCACGAGGAGGAGGAGTTGTCTGCCGTCATCAACGTTGCCATCCGGGACTCCGAGAGCCACGGTGATCAGGAGACTCTGGAGCGTATCGTCCCCATTGTCGACACCTTCAAGGATGAACTTCTTGCTCGTGGCGTCCGCCGCCTGACCTTCATCTGCGGTCACAGTGACGGCTCATATCCCGGATACTACACCTTCCGTGGTCCCTTGTACAAGGAGGATGACAGCATTCGTCATAGCGAGCCTGCTCTTGCTTTCCAGCTTGAACTTGCCCGCTTATCCAAGTTCCACATCAAGCCCATGTTCACTGAGAACAAAAATATCCACATGTACGAGGGTATTGGCAAGAGTGTGGACACTGATAAGCGATACTTCACCCGTGCTGTCATTCGACCCGGCCGTCTCCGTGATGAGATCCCCACCGCTGAGTACCTGATCTCTGAGGCCGACCGTGTCATCAACGACATCTTCGATGCTATGGAGATCATTGGCAACAACAACTCCGATCTCAACCAGATCTTCATCAACTTCACCCCTGTGTTCCAGCTTCAGCCCCGTGAGGTCGAGGAGAGCCTCCAAGGTTTCTTGGACCGATTCGGCATTCGCGGCTGGAGACTCCGTGTTTCCCAGGTGGAGATTCGCATTATTTGCACTGATCCCCAGACTGGCGCCCCTTACCCTCTCCGCGTGGTTGTGACCAACACCTCTGGATATGTCGTCGATGTCGACATGTATGCGGAGCGCAAATCTGAGAAGGGCGAGTGGGTGTTCCACAGCATCGGCGGCACCAAGGAGAAGGGCCCCATGCATTTGATGCCCGTCTCGACTCCCTACGCCACCAAGAACTGGCTCCAGCCTAAGCGATACAAGGCCCACCTCATGGGCACCCAGTACGTTTATGATTTCCCTGAGCTGTTCCGCCAGGCTATCCAGAACACCTGGGCCAAGGCTACCAAGGAGCAGCCTGCGCTGGCTGCCCAGCAACCTAAGGCTGGTGACTGTATCACCTTTACCGAGCTTGTTCTTGACGACAAGGACAACTTGGATGAGGTGAACCGTGAGCCCGGCACCAACACCCGTGGTATGGTCGGCTGGATCTTCCGAGCCCGCACTCCTGAGTACCCTAACGGCCGTCGCTTCATCGTCATTGCCAACGATATCACCTACAAGATTGGTTCGTTCGGCCCGAAGGAAGATGACTTCTTCCACAAGTGTACTGAGCTGGCCCGCAAGCTGGGTATCCCCCGCATCTACCTGTCGGCCAACTCTGGTGCTCGTCTCGGTCTTGCCGACGAGCTCATGGGCCACTTCAAGGTTGCCTGGAACGATATCCACAAACAGGATACCGGCTTCCGCTACCTGTACCTTGGCGAGGAGAGCAAGAAGCGTTTCGAGAACGACGTCATCACCGAGGAGATCTCAGAGGACGGTGAGAAGCGACACAAGATTGTTACCATCATCGGCAAGGAGGAGGGCCTCGGTGTCGAATGCTTGAGGGGATCCGGTCTCATTGCCGGCGCTACCAGCAGGGCCTACAACGACATCTTCACCATTACTCTGGTGACCTGTCGATCAGTTGGTAAGTTTAATAGTTCGCAACCGTGTGAGAGGAACTTTTCTAACATATTTCAGGTATTGGTGCCTACCTCGTCCGTCTCGGTCAGCGAGCCGTCCAGATCGAGGGTCAGCCCATCATCCTTACCGGTGCTCCTGCGCTGAACAACCTGCTTGGTCGCGAGGTTTACACCTCTAACTTGCAGCTGGGTGGCACTCAGATCATGTACCGCAACGGTGTTTCTCATCTGACGGCCAACGATGACTTTGCTGGTGTGTCCAAGATTGTTGAGTGGATGTCGTTTGTTCCCGAGAAGCGCAACAGCCCCGTGCCCGTCAGTCCCAGCGTTGACGACTGGGATCGTGACATCGTCTACACTCCGCCCCAGAAGGAGTCTTATGACGTTCGGTGGATGATTGGCGGCCGCGACGGCGACGACGGCTTTGAGCCTGGTTTGTTCGACAAGAACTCGTTCGTCGAGACGCTCGGTGGCTGGGCTAAGACGGTTGTAGTCGGCCGTGCTCGCCTTGGTGGTATCCCTATGGGTGTCATCGCAGTCGAGACTCGCTCTGTGGAGAACATCCATCCTGCGGACCCTGCCAACCCTGACTCGATGGAGCAGGTCAGCAACGAGGCCGGTGGTGTTTGGTACCCCAACTCGGCTTTCAAGACTGCCCAGGCCATCAACGACTTCAACAATGGTGAGCAGCTTCCGTTGATGATTCTTGCCAACTGGCGAGGTTTCTCCGGTGGCCAGCGCGACATGTACAACGAAGTCCTCAAGTACGGCTCCTTCATTGTCGATGCCCTCGTCAAATTCGAGCAGCCCGTCTTCGTCTACATCCCTCCCCATGGCGAGCTTCGTGGTGGATCTTGGGTCGTCGTCGACCCCACCATCAACCCCGTCGCTATGGAGATGTACGCCGACGTCGAGGCGCGCGGTGGTGTCTTGGAGCCCGAGGGTATGGTCGGTATCAAGTACCGCAAGGACAAGCAGATCCACACCATGGCCCGTATGGACCCCATCTATGCCGGCCTCAAGAAGCAGCTCGAGGACCTCAGTCTGTCTCAGGAGGAGACGGAGGAGATCAAGAGGAAGATGACGTTCCGGGAGAAGCTGTTGCTGCCCGTGTATGCTCAGATTGCCGTGCAGTTCGCCGATCTTCACGACCGGGCGGGCCGCATGAAGGCCAAGGGCGTCATCCGCGATGCCCTGGAGTGGCCCAACGCGCGCCGATACTTCTACTGGCGCCTGCGCCGCCGTCTCAACGAGGAGTACATCCTCCGTCGCATGACAGCCAGCGTTCTCACTACTGCGAGCGGTCAGCCCACATCCAAGGCTACCGAGACGCGGGAGAAGTACCAACACTTGCTGCGCAGCTGGTCGGGCATCGTCGACTGGGAGAAGGACGACCGTGCCGTGACAGAATGGTACGAGTCGGAGCGCAAGATGATTGGAGAGAAGGTGGATGCCCTCAAGTCGGAGGTGCTTGCGGTCGAGGTGGCCAGCGTTGTCCGCGGCCACGCCAAGGCCGGATGGACCGGTGTGCGCGAGGTGTTGAGGGTGATGCCCGTGGAGGAGCGCGAGCAGATCCTCAAGTACCTCCAGCAATAGAGGTAGAGAGGAGGAGACTGGGAAGGGGTAAATTTTGGGAGCATTCGTCTACTTGTGTTTTTCAGAGGCGATTCACGTGGATTCTGAGTTTATGCTACCATCTTGAGACTTTGTTAGGATGAGGCCGGAGGGATAGAAGCTATGGGCGGATAGTGTAAGAGGCGTCAGGAATTTGATAGTTTAGAGCATGATCTCAATATCTACATCTACGTTAAACCTTGGGTTCTTTTAGTGACTTTTGTCTGTTGGATACTAGAGTGTTGAGCGATGGATAGGTGAGAGCAGAGTGTTTTCTTTCATTGGTATACAAGACAGTAACCCAAATCTCTCGTCAGGCTCTTTGAGAGCATTCGCGGTATGGTACAAGTGTGCATGAATGTGCCTCGTTCCCACCATTCCTCCGAGGTCGGTGTCCAAGGAACGTGTGTTGCCAAATTTCCCCTCTCTTGTAGGAACAATTACCACAACTCCATCGCATAGTGGCTAGGAATTTTCCAGTCACACGTTTCTTGCAATCTTCGTATTTTTCTCATTGATGCCCCCTCCGGTAACCGTCCGTATCTCCATGCCCGATGCAACGCCCCCGTCATAAAATTATTGTACACCCCGAGAGCCTTTCGGTCTCTCTGTTCACTCCGAAAGGTTCGGAATTATCGCTTGGTTTCGCATTTGTCCTCCAAGCAGTTCCTCAAGCGTCTTCGGCAGGAATCTTGGTCCGGATCTGCACGCCATGCCAGCCCTTGACGAGATCGCCGAGGGCGGCGTTGACCATGCGTTGCTGCTTGAGGATGGTCTGGCCGCGGAAGGCAGCCGAGGTGATGTCGATGGCGTACATGCTGCCGCAGCCACCGGAGACGTCTTGGACGAGCAGCTGGGTGGGTGAGAGTTTCTCGGCGAGGATCGAGGCGATGGAGGCTTCGGCGGGGGTCATGGACGGGATTTCTTCGTCAATTGCGGCGGAGACGGAGCGGAGAGTGCGGGAGGCGGAGAAGGCGCGGATCGCGAACGAGGGCGTTGGGAGGAGGCGGGAGGACTGCGACGGTGAATGTGAAGGTGAAGATGGAGATGCGCATGCGCGGACGGCGAATGTGCGGACCGGAGAGGCGCGGGCAGTGCGCAGGGCGGCGCGACAGGCGGTGCAGATCATTGTGGAAGGCTGCTATATAGCAATTGATATAGAGTATGTGTGGTTATTCGGCAAGGAAGATGCAAGCGGGTGGGAGAGTTGCGGTGGAGCCGAAGGGCGGAATCTGGAGAAATTGACCGGAAGGGCGGGATTTCTTACTTAATCAGGCATCAGGCGCTTTGCTCGGCCCGCGGGGACAGAGACGGAGCAAGAAGGAGACGGGCCAACTGTTTGGTAATGGGAAAATGGTCTTTGTTTGATTTGGGCTGGGGAACCGGGCGAGTTTGCGCATTTTGGACATGACCATCGCCGACGAGTTGATTGGCGCAACCACATCCCGACGAAACTGCCCCCCCTTCAACAAATCTGGAGTCGAACTGCCCCCCCACGCGGCGGCTGAGAGCATGACCGTCTGAGGAGGAGGGAATAGCTGTACGACACCTGCGGCTGGGCGACGGGGGCTGGGGCGTCTCGATTCGGAATCACCCGCTTTAGCACGGGGGGAGGGCTTCGCATCCGTGCCCCGGGTTTGGGGGTGATATTTACAACGGGTTGCGCGGTGGGAGAGAGGGAGAGGGAGAGGGAGAGGGAGAGCACACGCGACATTTCTTCTCTTAGAGTTTGGGTTTGTTTGTTTCTTCTTGACCTGAGAAGACCAAGAAGAGTCTAAGCGGGTTTGATTACTTGGGCTCTGCTGAGATAGATGCCACGAAAGGTAAACCCTCTCTCCCAACATCAACCCACGCCCATCCCATCGCGTCTCGTCCCCCATGTCTCTCCACCGCCCTCGCTCCAAAGAACCACCGGCTAACAAATCCGCAAAGCTCCGCACGCCAGAGTCCCTGGCCCTCAACCGCGAGAACCAGCGCCGGTCGCGCGCCCGCCACCGCGACCTGCTGGACGACCTGCAGCGCCGCGTGCGCGAGTACGAGCGCCGCGATGCCCAGGCCTCGCTGGAGATGCAGCGCGTGGCCCGGGGCGTCGCCGCCGAGAACGCGGCCCTGAGGGCGCTGCTGGCGGCCAAGGGCGTGGCGGATGGCGAGGTGGAGGCGCATCTCCGGGGCGTGGGAGAGACGCGGGGACAGGGACAGAGACAGGGACAGAGACGGGCGATTCTTCCTTCGCCGAGTCCCGTGGCTAGACGCGGAGAGGTGACGTTGGAGCCGCTGCGTGAGGCTCTGCTTGATCCGCGGCTTGATATGCCGCACCCGATGCAGTCGTCGCCGTTAGTCTCTGTCCCTGGGTCATCGCCCATCGCCCCCAATTGCTCGCAGCCTTCACTGCCGGAAGACTGCCTTCCATCCATGTCTATTCCTCCGCTCAACAGAGACGTTCACGAGCGAGGCCCTCACCAGCATCTCCACGAGCGTCCGGAACTCGCAACAGCAGTTCCAAAGGGCTGCCGTCGTCGGGAGTCCAACACGCGCATGGACGTCGACCAGCGTGGAGCTGAAGTCTCCCAGCCCGGATCCGAACACTTGTCGACAGGCCGTTCCAAGCCACAGTCAACCTGTCAGCCTGCACCGGATCACCAGCAACAACCGCAGGATCCTTCTGCCCCCCAGCCGCCAAATAAGATGCGCTGTGTGGAAGCTGCTGCGATTCTCGCCCGGCTTCGTGGGAATCCCGACGATGGCAACTCGTGGGCTGCACTCGGCTGCTCTGGCAGCAATGATTGCACGGTCCGCAACACGGACCTGTTGCAGCTCATGGACGAGATGACATGAATACAAACTGAGCAGACCGATTACAAAGCCAGCATTGGTTCATTCAGCATCTGTTCACCTATCTTCACTTTCAGGAATAACATGCTGCCCAATTACATAGCCACACCTTACGATACAGAATTTCCGACATCTCCTTACACCGTCCAGCCCCATCTTCCCGAAACCCAGCGGAGAAGATACACCAGTCCAAGCAGAACCGGCACCTCGATCAAGGGGCCCACTGTGGCCGCGAGAGCCTGATCACTACTTGGCCCATACGTCGCGATGGCCACGGCGATGGCCAGCTCAAAGTTGTTGCTGGCGGCCGTGAAGCTCTGGGTCGTGGACAGCGGGTATCCGAACCCAGCACGGCGCGCCACCAGCAGAGTGGCAAAGAAGATGATGACAAAGTAGACGACGAGCGGCGCTGCGACGCGGATCACGGAGACTACCTGGTGCACCACCTGACGGCCCTGCGACGCAAACAGGACCAGGATGGTATACAGCAGCCCGATCAGTGACCAGGGGGAAACGAGCTTCAAGAAGACACGCTCGTACCACTCCATCCCTAGCATCGCTCGCAGCGAGAACCGCGTGATGACGGCCGCGCCGAGCGGGATGCCCAGGAACACGGCGACGCTTTGAGCAACGACCGAGTACGAGACGTCGGTGGTGCCCGTCTCTCTGCTGATGATGCGGATGAAGAAGACGGACATGGGCGCATAAAGCGCCATCTGCAGGATGGAGTTGATGGCCACGAGGATGGCGCAGTACTCGTTGTCGCCGCCCGCGAGACCGTTCCAGATAAGGACCTAGCAGCGGGAGAGAGACTGTCAGCTTCTTTGTGTAGATTGGAGTAACCACAACCGTTGCTCACCATGGCGATGCACCTCGCGATGCCAACGAGGATGAGGCCAATGCGGAGGCCAGGCTCGTCAGGGAGAAATGCCCAGGCCAGCGCGAGCTATTATCGTCAATATTATTCCTTGTCGATCCTTTTGCCAGGGACCTCACCATCAGGAACGGCGCCACGATCCAGTTCATGAAGACGCTAAACATGATCTGTTTCCAGATGTCCCGATGCGACAGGATCTCGTGCAGGCTCTCGTATCGAACCTTGCACAGGATGGGATACATCATGACCAACAAGCCAACAGCTAAAGGCATGCGTAAGCCACAGTCGATGCATGTTAAAGGATCAAATACAAACCAATGGGAACCGAAACGCCGACGAACTTGCCCTTCTCCAGGGCCTCTCCGATCCCGGTGACGAAGTTGCCCAGCAGGATGCCCACGACCATGGCCAGTAAGATCCACACGGCGAGGAAGCGATCCAGCCAGCCCAGAGACTTGAACGCAGACGTGTTCAGGGGACGGCTGCCTTTTTCTCTTCGTATCTCGTTGCTCTCCACATCTCGGGCGCCGTGGTTCGGGGACCGTGATGGAGTTTCGTCTTGGGTGAGGAGGGGAGGCGACGGTGGTCCTTTTAGAGGCGGGTTGCCTGCGGATGTATCGGTGGAAGCTGTCATGATGATTCGGGATATAGTCCAAAGGAATAGACTTGAAGTGCCGAAACGTCGTGTCGAGATGTCGAGGATTGTAGTGTTTGCTTCGAAGGGATGTCCGATGATAGGTAGTTTGCCAAGGATTAAGCTCTCTCGGGCAGTGCAAGATCAAAACACAAATAGACAGAATCCAAGTATGCAGCTTTTCTAATCTTTGAAGTGTGAAACTGCGAGTTTCCTAGATTTAAGTACCGAAGTCGAGCGGGAAGGACAAGCTGCCTCAAAGACTAACAAGTTTCTGGCTGCGACGTTGCGCTCGACCAATGAGAATCGGGGCATGACAGGTCCCCTCCAGATCTAGATGGTGGCTTGCCCCGTTCCACGCTTGGCATTGTTCGGTCAATGAAAAGGCGTGGGCGGAAGGCCGATATCGCGCGAGTGGATTTATGGTTACAAGCAGTTGATTTGTATCATTTCTTTTGTTGAGGTTGATAAATCTCATCAATGCTTGTCAGTTAAGAGAGCTATAGGGACTTAGGGACCTAAGAGCCCTAAAGCAATAGGAGACCTAGGGACCTAAAAGCCCTAAAGCTATAGGGCACCTAAGGACATAGTCGGGCGCGATTGGACAATTGGTACGTGATCGTGGAGTATTCTTCGAGACTCAACCGACAGGGGCACCATCATAGTGAATGCCCAATCGTGTGTACGTAGGGCAAAACCTGGGTTTCCTGAATCTCTGGTCCTGGCTTGGATTGTTCTTGCGCAGTCGCATCTTTCGGCTTCGTGGATTGGGACCAAGTCCTGAGGCTTTTGAAAGGGTGTATCATCCCCGAATAATCGCTCAAGGGCAATAGTAACATTGCCGTCAATATCTGGGCGATCGAGGAACCCATTAGAAAGGTCGACCAAGCGTTTCCGCTCGTCATCCATCATGGTAATTATTGACTGGGATATTATGAACGCAGGCTTAGCCTCATGTTGAAAGCACTGCGCTAGAGTCACGTGATCTGAATGGTCACTGCGACATTGGTGGAGATCTTGCGCGATAAGACCTTTCTAAGTGTAAGGTGTTAGGGACAGGGGTTAGGGTTAGTTAGAGTTAGTTAGGGGTAGAGTTAGGGATAGTATTAGGGCTAAGAATAGGATTAACATATAAAATATATTTTAGAAGATTTTATTAGAGTAGGCTATAGTTATAGTTAATTTATCTAGTATCTTCATTAATGTGCTTATTGGTGCATATAGCAAAAGTTATCGGTGCTTCTGGCAATACTCTATATTAGCGACTGTGCACATTGCAGCGCTGTGCGAGGACTGTGCAATCAAATACTCACAATAACGGGCATGGGCTTTAATGTTGGGCTCAAGGTTTTAGAAACAAGGTGAGAAACTAACCTGGGAATGAGTATTGCATGCCAACCATCAATCAAGATACGTAGAGCAGGAACACTACACCCAAAACTGGTTCAAGCTTTTCTCTCAAGCATTCTGTTCACTGTTGATACATGGGTCACGCCCAATTATATATGGGAGATCCTCTGTCTCTTGCCGTGTTTCCTGCGGACGGAAACGGAGCATGGCCACAGAGAACGGCAACGGCGGAGGCCGTGATAAATCCCATCAGCACTACATCAACCGGCACCCCGGGCGATGAACTACGGCCTAAATATATCGTGCTCCGCCTGTCAGCATCACCTGCGGTTCGGCGCCGTCGTCTTGGCACCGTCTTGTGCAAAAGCAGGTCCACCGAAGGCAAGAAAACAAGGCGCATTGGCTCCAAGGTGAGGCTCAGCGTGTGACGGGTCTCCGTTGTTTCTCAGTCGCGTGGATCTGGTTCCGGGCCAGACAGCTGGATCCCTGCACTGGGTCCCTTGTACACGTGTACAAGATTGCGGCCGAGAAAATGGACTTGTTCGCGGAATGAAAGGCGACGTGCGTCGAGTTCCATTGTTTAACACGAGGTCCGACGACTGTTACACTGGGTTCAATGCAGGTTCCATGTAGTGTCGGTTGGGTTTCACTTTAGGAGCTGGTTTGTGGAGGAAGTTGAGAGAGTACGAAGTGTGGTGGCCCCAACAACATGAAGATGGGGGAGTGATCCCAGTGGGAATCCCGCAATTTGTCTGGGCAACGAATAACATGATTGAGTCTCTAATGTTTCTTTTCAAGCTTGAACCGTGCTGATGCAATCAAGGAACCCCAGTCCAGTTATGACAAGAGGCCCGCGGCAAAGCTGTAACTTGGAAACTGGAGGAACTGGCGCTAGGGGAAGGGCGCCACAGCGGAGAAGAGAATCAAGTGGACAAGCAACTTTCCCACTCATCATCAGATGTCAGATGCGCATCTTTAACGGAGCCTCGGGATGATTTCCATTGAATTTTTTATCCTGCTTCACTGCTTTCTTGGACGGTAGCATTCCGCGATCTACAAAGCACTTGTGCAGGTTCAATCTCCGAGCCGGGTCTTGGCAGCCCAGGAAAATGATCCTGCCTTCATCTTGTTTGTTTCGAAGAGAATATTGCAGTGCATAGGTCTGCAACGGCTCGCAGCCAACGAACTGCATGCTGCTGTGGCACAAGGGATCCATTGCGTACGGCGACCACGGATGGTCTTATTCCCGTGTTTCCAGCAGAGAGGACGCTCAACAAGACATGCCGGTGTAAGTACCACTGTTCCAGATTGGCAAATGGTTAATCAGTTGCCAAGTCGTACAAAGTAGGTTCCAGCGCTGGCGAGGAGCACAAAGAGATGTTGTCCGTTCCACCATCACGCGATGCTCGCAACACAGAGGCACGAGGGAATACAGCGCCTCGTTCACGCCTCGACTAGCTCTAAGCGAGTCACAAAGTACCTATAATGAAAACCAGGAAATAGTCAGAAAACAATCCTGCGCCTTGGAGGAGCCGAGTGCCTGGCGATCTGCAACCGTGACCCAGTTAATCCCATGTGCCAAGGCCCTTGGTGCCAGATGTTCTGGGGCCTTCCGTCGCCTACCAACGTGCTGTGACGAAAGATTTTCGGTCTTGGTCCCGGTCATTCTCTATTTGCCTCCGTTTCGTTCGATGTCCGGCTCAGGGCGATTTTTTAGTCACCGATATCCCGCTTTCCAAAAGCAGCTAATCGTCGCCCGCGATCGACAGGGGGACGAGACTTTCTGAACGAACGGGCACCGTCGACTCACAGGTTTTCTCGGTTCTCTTCTGGCAGACGGGACGACTCCTTTCTGGTGATCCGTCTGGTGTATCCTCCCCCTGCAATCTCTTTGCCGTGGTGCGCTCCCTCACCGGCTCACAAGCTTAAACCTGGTAATGCCCACTCCCCCGCAGTGCTTTGTTGGCTTTGCTACTTGGCCGGAGTGCGTGGTTGAGTCCTGGCCTCGATGGATGATGGATCGACACCCCCTGTCCCGACCCGTTGAAACGTTGGCCGTGGATGCCAATGGGGCTGTGACGACGTTGGCTCCAGTCCGCGATGATGGTATATAGTAGCGCTGTTGGCCCGCTGTGGGCTTCTGGCTCTGGTCCAAGGCAGCGAGTCTCCATACTCGTTTCTCTTCCTTTTCACTCTTTGTTTCTTGTTTCTCATCTGTGAGTTTCGAGACGGGAATTGGTTGCACTTCCTCATCATGGTTCGCCTCAGCTTGGTTGCGTCGCTTTTCGCGGCCGCGGCCAGTGCCGTCAACATGAACAAGGTCACCAGCAAGAAGACGATAGCGCGTCTGCCAGGTGCCTACATCTTCGAGTTCGAGGATGACAATGTATGTCGTGACGCAAATTTGCCATCTGGTTGAGTGACAGAATCTAACTCGCTGTAGGACCGCACCGATTTCTATTCCAAAGCCGCCGCCGATGGCAAGACCCGAATGGACTTCGACTACAAACTGTTCAAGGGGGCCTCGATCCAGTTCAACGACCTCGAGCATGCCGAGGAGCTCGCAGCCAAGATGCTTGATCTACCTGCCGTCAAGGGGATGTGGCCGGTCAAGGTGTACAGCATCCCCAAGCCCCGGGTTGACTGGCAGGGCAGCCCCGGACAGGAATACGCAAGCATGAAGAAGCGTTCGGCTTACGACCAGGTGAAAGATGCCTTCTCGCCTCATGTCATGACCCAGGTCGATAAGCTGCGGGAGGAAGGCTACACTGGAAAGGGCATCAAGCTTGCTGTTATTGACAGTGGTGTAAGTGGACGACGGATTTCTCGAGTCAAGGCGAGTTGGACTAACGTGCCGCTTTGATCTAGATCGACTACAAGCACCCTGCTTTAGGTGGATGCTTCGGTCCCGGATGTCTTGTCTCTTGGGGAACCGATCTCGTCGGCGATGATTATACCGGCTACAACGAGGTCAAGCCCGACGACGACCCAATGGACTGCCAGGGCCACGGAACTCACGTCGCCGGCATCATCGCGGCCCAGGACAACGACATGGACTTCACCGGCGCCGCCCCGGGCGTCTCTCTCGGCTCCTACCGTGTTTTCGGCTGCGACGGCGAGGCCGGAAACGACGTGCTGATCGCCGCCTTCAACCGCGCCTACGAGGACGGAGCTGACATCATCACCGCGTCCATCGGCGGCCCTAGCGGCTGGTCCGAGGAGGCCTGGGCCGTCGCCGTCTCGCGAATCGTGGACCAGGGCGTTCCTTGCACCCTAGCTGCGGGCAACGAGGGCGACGTGGGCATGTTCTATGCTTCCACCGCGGCGAGCGGAAAGGGCGTCACGGCCGTTGCCTCGTTCGATAACACCAAGGCGGTCTCCCTGCTTAATGTCTCCCACTATACTGTCAATGGCAGCCGGGAGCAGGAGTTCGGCTCTCTGCCTGGCGTTCCCGATGCTTGGGGCGGCGTCAAGCTACCGCTCTGGGCGCCTAGCTATGACACCAACAGCACCGACGGCGGCTGCGATGCGTACCGGAACAGCACTCCCGACCTGAGCGGATACATTGTTCTCGTCCGCAGAGGAACTTGCACGTTTGCTGAGAAGGCCGCCAACGCTGCCGCAGCTGGTGCCAAGTACATCATGATCTACAACAACGCAGCCGGCTCTATCCCCATTGATGTGTCGGCCGTCAACGGAATCAAGGCTGCAGGCATGGTTGGCCCTGAAATTGGCGAGAAGTGGATCAAGCTCCTGAAGCAGGGCTCCAGGGTCGTTCTCGATATGTCTGATGGATTGGACGGCAAGGTCATTCTCGAAGATGTCCCCAATGACCTCACTGGCGGTGCCGTCAGTGTCTTCACCTCGTGGGGTCCCACCTGGGAGATGGACAACAAGCCCCAGTTTGGAGCTCCTGGCGGTGGAATCCTGTCGACTTATCCGCGGGAACTCGGCAGCTACGCCGTCCTCTCCGGTACCTCGATGGCAACGCCCCTGATCGCGGGTATCTTCGCCCTCATCTCCGAGGTCCGCGGCACGCTGGAACCAGAGCTCATCGAGAACCTCTTGTCGGGCAGCTCCAACCCCCAGCTGTTCAACAACGGCGAGACCTACTACCAGTTCCTCGCCCCCGTGGCGCAACAAGGCGCCGGCCTCGTCCAGGCTCACGATGCCGCCTATGCCAAGATCCTTCTCACCCCTTCGGGATTGTCGTTCAACGACACGGACAACTTCGTCGAGTCTCGCAACTTTACACTCAGGAACACTGGCCGCGAAGACGTCAAGCTTGAGATATCGCATGTCCCCGCCGTGACTGTGTATACACTTGTCGAGAACACCATTTACCCCGACTCGTTCCCTAATGAGTTTGCCTCGACGCAAGCCACTGTCAAGTTCAGCGAGAACAAAGTCACCATCGGTGCTGGCGAGAGTGTGACTATCGAGGCGCTCCCTACTCCTCCTAAGGGCCTCCAGGCCAACCGTCTGCCTGTCTGGTCAGGATACATTGCCATCAACGGCACCGATGGAACCTCGCTATCCATTCCCTACCAGGGTCTGACTGGCTCTCTGCACGACTCGACTGTTCTAGGCCCTAGGGACACTTGGATCAGCAAGTCGACCGACGAGAACCTCCTCCCCGTTCCCGAAAATACCACCTTCACACTCCCGAAGCCTGGAACCATCACAGACCCAGCGGAAGCCAACACCACCACGAGCATCCCGTTCCCTGCGCTGGTTTGGTTCCTCGCACTCGGCTCATCCAAGCTGCGCGCCGACGTCGTCCCTGTCAAGTCCAACTCGACGTCGCAGCCGGTCTACGATGTACCCCGTAACGGCAGCTTGGGCCAAATCGTCGGCTTCCCATTGCTTTGGAGCCCGATGAGTTCCAACTCGGTGGCGTGGTCCGGCGAGTTGGCGGATGGTAGCTACGCGCCGGCGGGCTTGTATAAGATTGTGTACCGTGCACTGAGGATATTTGGTGACGAGAAGAAGGACAGTGACTGGGACAAGTCTGAGTCGCCTGCGTTTGGCATCAAGTACGCGTAGGACACGTGCGATGGCGGGCACCGGTGAGCAAAGACTCCGTGATGGAAGCCGATTAACTGCAATGACTTCAATAATAGAAAGTTACCGGGAAGGGTCAAGATAAGGATGAAGGGACACTACTCTCACATTGCCACTTGTACATAGAATGGGCTGGTTGGAAGCATTCGGGATTAGGCCTAATAATTTGGGTTTGCAATTGTAGACAACATGGGAAAAAGCAAATTTAAATAGGATAGCCAGACAGAAAGAAGGATTCCTCTTTGCACCAAAAACACTAACAACTCGTTTGGTGTTTTCCTGATTTTCACTTCCTGGGGGATGAATCGAAGTAAGTCTTCTGTCCGTAGGGTAGCTGAATGAGGGGTTGAGGGGTAACCGGACATCGGAGAAATGCGGCCCCGCCATGCCCCGCGCTAAAGTGCCAGTTTGGCAGGCGCAACAAGCTTTGCGTTGCGGAAAGAGCCACCCACAGCACCGCAAAAAGCCCTTTGCCCACTTGAGTCACACTCCTCCCACCAGGACTGCCACTCACACGCTGGCGCAGATGCTCTCGCGCCGCTTCATTCCCACTTGCTCCTCTAATTTTCCTTCGTCCCCTTCCTTTTCGTGGTCGTCTCCCTTTATTCGCTGGTCTACTTTCGTCCTCCAACGACAGCCATCGTATCAGCATAAGCAGCGGCTTCATCAACACGCCTACAGCCGAATTCGTCGCGGCTCAAGCCATCACTACTCCACCAACACCATGGCTTCAGTCGAAACCAATGCGCTGGCTGCCCAGCTCGAGCGCCTCGGCCTCGAAAAGGTCGAGAAGTACCCTAACTGCTTCCCCGAGGTCAACCCTATCGACATCTACCGCTCCCACATCACCAGCCTGATGCACGAGGTCACCGGCATTGATCCTGCTATCATCTATCCCGCCGTCCAGTGGACCCAGTCCCTTGACAAGGGAGATGCTATCCTCGCCGTCCCTGCCCTCCGGGTCAAGGGCAAGAAGCCCGCTGAGCTGGCGGAGGAGTGGATTGCCAAGGTCAGTTCTTCGCAGCTTGAGCCGGACCGGATTAGCCAACCAATCGACCTTATGAATAACAAACTGACTCCTCAGCGCAGTTCCCCGAGTCACCCTTGATCGAGAAGCCCAGTGCCGCCGGGCCCTTCCTTGCCTTCTTCTTCAAGCCCGCCGGCCTCACCAAGTTCCTTATCCCCACCATCCGAAAACACGGCGAGAGCTATGGCAAGAACCCCCACAATGGTCTTGTTGATCCCAACGATCCCAACTCCGGCAAGAAGAAGATGATTGTCGAGTTCTCCTCCCCCAACATCGCCAAGCCCTTCCACGCCGGCCACCTGCGAAGTACCATCATTGGTGGATTCCTCTCTAAGTTGTACGAAGGCGCTGGTTGGGATGTCACCCGAATCAACTACCTCGGTGACTGGGGAAAGCAATACGGCTTGCTGGCCCTCGCTTGGGAGAAATGGGGCGAAGAAGAGGCTCTGTTGGCTGATCCCATCAACCATCTCTTCAACCTTTACGTCCGCATCAACCAAGACATGACCGCCGAGAAGGAGATTATTGAACAGAAGAAGAACCTTGGCGAGGACGTCAGCGAGCTCCTCGCTAACTGTCTGGATGAGCAAGCTCGAAAATACTTCCGAAGAATGACGGATGGCGATGCTGACGCTGTTGCGATCTGGAAGCGATTCCGAGATCTCAGCATTGTCCGATACAAGAAGACATATGCCCGACTTAACATCGAGTTTGACGTCTACTCTGGAGAGAGCCAGGTCCCCGAGTCGGACATGGAGAACGCCGCCAAGGTTCTCCATGACAAGGGTGTGTCAGAGGACTCTGACGGCGCTGTCCTCATCGACTTCTCTAAGCATGTTCCTGGCAAGCCTGGAAAGGGCCTCGAGAAGGCCGTTATCCGAAAGAGGGATGGCACTGCCTTGTACTTGACTCGAGACATCAGTGAGCTCCTGAACCGACAGAAGAAGTACGACTTCAACCACATTATTTACGTCGTGGCTTCGGCCCAGGATCTACATCTCAAGCAGCTCTTCAAGACCATTGAGCTTATGGGCCACGAAGATATTGCCAAGAAGTGCCAGCACATCAACTTCGGTCTTGTTCTGGGCATGAGTACCCGAAAGGGTACCGTCAAGTTCCTCGACGACATTCTCCGAGATGTCGGAGACACCATGCACGAAGTCATGAAGAAGAACGAAACCAAATACGCCCAGATCGAGGACCCCGCAGCTGTTGCCGATATTCTCGGCATCAGCAGTGTGATGGTCCAAGACATGTCTGGAAAGCGGTTCGTATTTCTCTGACATCCCCAAAGCCTGCAGCTTGCTAACAGACGCAGAATCAATAACTACAAGTTTAACATGGAGACGATGACCTCGTTTGAGGGTGACACTGGCCCTTACCTTCAGTATGCTCATGCTCGTCTCTGCTCCATTCGACGAAAGGTTGGCCTCAGTGATGAGGAGCTGGATAGCGCTGATCTCAGCCTCCTGACCGAGAAGCACGCTACAGACCTGGTCCGTCTTCTCGGCCAGTGGCCCGATGTCGTCCAAAACACCCTCAAGACCCTTGAGCCCACGACCATCTTGACATACCTCTTCAGGATGACTCACGTAATCAGCTCCAGCTACGACCACCTGCGAATCGTTGGCAGCGAGAAGGAGCTCCAGAAGGCCCGTATGGCTTTGTATGACTCGGCTCGAACCGTGTTGAGCAACGGCATGAAGTTGTTGGGCTTAACGCCCGTGGTCCGGTACGTCGTTTTCCCCAATGCGAATGAGACAGTGCTAATAAAAAGCAGAATGTAAAACATCTGAAGACGCCTAGATGACATAGACGCGTACATCGACTCTTCCGGTAGTGATCTGCTGGGGTAGCATGGTCCCCTGTCGAGAATATATGAGAGCATGAAAAGTGAAATTAATATACCCATCCTAGCCTCCTTGACCTCGGGTTGCAGTTGTGATCAAGCCTGCAGCTGTGAGTCAATCCCCCAGCAGCAAAGTTTGAAGACACGATAGAAGGGATGTGTCATTAGTGCAAGCTTCAGTAACTCCCCGGATGAATACCTAGACTGCTTCATTCATTCCGAGCGGCGAGAATGTTAGGATTGAGCAGTGTGACGACCCATTCTTCGCAAGCGGTGACATGGCTTAGTGTGATGTAGGAAGTAAAGTGTTGATTATGCTGCAGCATCGGAACCAATAACGCAGCACAACACGGCCGCACCGGGCCGTTATCGAGCCGCCGGTATGAGTCGACTGCAACCCTAGGTGGGATATTGAAACCGTCACCCGAGAAACAAGCCACATAATAGACGCGTGGTAGGGTTTCTCCTCAAAGCCAGCGTTGAAACTGCCACCAACATCACACTTTGAAGACTCGTGGCTGATGTATGGTTTGCTTGTGACCGACCCCTGAGCCTGCACTGCAGCATCTAGTTCAGTGGATGCATGAAATGCCGGGGGGAGAGTCGAATCTCGTGAGGTTGAGTACTCTGGCGAGAAAGGCTGGTTGTTGGCGGCCTGCAGCGTCGGTTTCAATTCACTGGAACAGATACGAACGGATTCCGCCAATGGGTAAGGTCTATGCCGCATTCAAGGAGAGGACGAGACAGAACGACGACCCCGGAGGTTGCGGCAGGACGTCGGCGAAGGAGCATGCGAACCGGCATGTACATGGGCATGGTTGATATCAGGGCCCAGATGGAAGATGCAACCTTGGAACAGGTTACAGGGGCAATTCAGCCTCTGAGAAACTGACTAGGTTTGGACGTGGCATGGCATGGGTTAGCTGCAGCAGAGTCGGGGAACTGTTATTGGTAGCCTCTTTATAACCTTGTCTATCATGGTCGAGCAGTGTGGTGGAGGACAAGTGTGATAAAGATTCTTGCATCTTTATTGAGTGCTATGCACGTACTTGTACAGTTTTCTGTACGCTCTAGACTAGAAGTGATTTACAGAGCAAAAACGCTTACAGAGTGAACCTGAAGTTTGGGTGCCAGTCACCCATGTTCTTGCGGTCCTCCTCGGGCAGGTTCAGCCTGTTGTCTCGCTCGCCCTCGGCGCGCTTCTTGTTCTCTCTCCACATGGCCACGACCAGGATGGTGGCGGCGAGAGTGCCCATCCACATCATGCCCAGGGCCGTGCCGTAGCCGGTCTTGTAAGCAGGGCTCTCCTTGACGAGGAAGATGTTGGCGCCGATAATGCCGGCAATGTTGCCCAGCGTGACCTGGATGGCCGAGCCGAACGCGCGCTTCCAGTGCCCCGAGAGGTTGTTCTGCAGCCAGGCCAGGCAGATGGGGGTCGCGATGTAGCCGCCCGCGTTGATGAGGAAGACGGCGGCGAACTTGTAGTCGCGCGACTTGCCGCCCTGCCCCAGGAGCATGGCGTAGCCCAGGGTGGCGATGCAGGCGCCGCCGAGGATGAAGCCGTACCGGTGCTTGGTCCGGTCGGACAGCCAGGCCGAGATGATCATGCAGCCGGCCGAGAGCACGTAGACGGGGATGGTGCGGATCTGGGCGTCCTGCGCCACCCAGCCGAACTCGAGCAGGATGGTGGGCATGAAGAAGACGCCGGCGTACCCAGTGGTGCCGATGCCCATGTAGACGAAGGCGCCGAGCCAGATCTTCCAGTCGCGGAGGATGCGCGTGTAGGCGAACTTGTTGAGCGTGTCCATGCGGCACTCGTCGCCCGTGTCCTCGGAGAGGCGGCGCTGCACGAGACGCTTCTCCTCGGCGGAGAGGAAGCGCGCTTGCTCGGGCCAGTCGGCGATGACGAAGACGGCGATGATGGACAGAAAGGACGTGATGGCGCCCTCGATGATGAAGATCCATCGCCAGGCGCTCATGCCGTGATGGCCGCCCAGGCGCGCAATGGCGTAGGCAAGGAGGCCGCCGAAGGCGCCGCCGATGAGCGTGCTGCAGAAGAAGAAGGACATGCGCTTCTGGAACTCGTGGCGCTTGTAGTACATGGACGTGACGTAGATGATGCCCGGGAGGACGCCGGCCTCGAAGGCGCCGAGTAGGAACCGCAGGGCCACGAGGGAGCCGTAGGAGTGGACGAAGCCCATGCACATGTTGATGATGCCCCAGATGAACATGAGGCCCGAGAGGTACAGCGACGGACGCATCCTCCGGATGATCATGTTGGAGGGGACCTCGAGGAGGATGTAGGGGAGGAAGTAGATCTGCGTCTCGTTAAATGCTGTTCGGCGGGTGAAAACCGGGAGATGACTTACAAAGAGGGCGATGTTGAACCGGTTGCCCGACAGGTCGATCTCCTCAGTGAGGCCCTGGATTCGGGCATTGCTGATGTTGATGCGGTCGAGGAACGACATCATGTAAATGATGAACAGGGGCGGGTAGATGCACAGATCCAGCTTCATCAGCAGCTTTCTCTCGACCTTGGGGTCGATGGGCTCGAGGTCGGTGGAGCTGGGCGTGCTGGGGACACGCTGCTCGTCCGACAGCACGGCGTCTGTCTTGCCCTCGCTGAGTGACATGGCGGAACTCAAGATAGATGAGGCGGGGAGGGGAAGTAACCAAAAGCTGAGAGAACGCGCGGGGGAGAGGACAAGGTATTTGATTAAGTGAAAGAATGACAGCTCGTGTCGAGGCGGGATGGAGCGAAGGTCAACTTCAACTCCCAAGATGACAGAACAAGGAGCTGAGCTGCAGGATGGCTACGGAGGAGCGGACTGCAGGAGGCCAAATGGGCGAGTGGTGATTAGATGGGTTAAAAGACAACTCCTTGAGGAAAAGTTGTAGGATGGCAGGACGGCCGAGCCAAATATATCGAGTCTTTTTATCAAATCCGTTCCATAATTCCTGCTACACACAGCCCAGGGGCAGACCGGAACTGAGTCAATATCCGCAGGGCACTAAAAACCGTCCATCCATCAGCATCTTGGCCGGTTTCGCCTCCTGCTTCTGGATCCCGATGGCACGTTGTTGGGCAAGGGGAGGTGGGATTCCGCGAATGTCCTCGTCCACGCAAACCGGTGGCTTGGAGCGGCCCTGGTTCATCGCTTGCGTTCACCTAATATTTCGACATTTTGCTGCGGCGTCCTGATGGGGACGAGAAGCCAATATGGGAAAGCGTCTGACAGGCCGTCTATGTCGCATTGGGAAGCGGACGATATCAAGGCTGACATGTCGTTATGTCACCCGTCGTCCAAGGGAGACGCCGCAGTAGCCCATGCTACGAGCTGAACTTGAGAAGATATGCCCTCCGCTGGGCTCCTCAGTGGGGTGGTGTTGTGGGGAGATGATCATGGCAGGGAGTCATGGGCGGCACTAGGACAATGAGGACCTTTCCCCGATCAACCAGGAATAGACGTTGCGTTGGATCCGCGTCGAGATATCGTCGGCCGATCAGGGAGGACACCCCCCCGGGCCGGCGAGGGTGGAGTTCGTTATGAATTCCGCCCGAGAACCCGCCCGAATGACGGGGCCGAGAGAACGAAGGCAAGGCAGATGCCCGGGTTTAACTGGACTGAACTCGTACCCCCGAAACCGACGAGGATGGGTTGCAGGACGACTAGGGAGGAGATCCCTCAAAGAGAGAGAGAGGCCTCTCTAATACGTGATAGGTTGACGGGGCCCTGCGCTCGAACGACGCACGCAACATACATGGTCGATCCGGCCGTGATGGCACGCACACGACGCAGTCTGTTCAGGGCTCGCTTGGCGTAGATGAGGCGACGCAAGATGCGGTTTTGCACGTGGTGGTTGGAGCTGAACTGGAGCACACTCGTTCTCGCATCATTCTCGTTCGTTCCCTATGTAGGCATGAAGACCCTTGTTAGCTAGGGAATAAAGATCCACACCGTTGCCCTTGCATAATCAAGTCCGGATCCGTTTGTCGCCATGTCCTGGACTTGGGCCATATTTGCTATTTTGACCGGGCCGAAGCAAAACTCGGCCTTTTTCGTCCTCCGAACAAGAGAATGTGCTTCGTAGAGACGGATATTCCCGACCGTTGGAAGTAAAAACGCCACAGAGTCGCAGAGCATCAAGTGGCAGAAGAAGCAAAATCGCCTCGCCTGGCGTGCCTCCAAGGTTGCTGCGTCCCTAACAGCGCCGAATGCGATAACTGCCGTCCAGCGTCGCATTGCGAATATGCAAACAATGGCAGCTGGCAGACCGTTGAGATGTCAAGAATGGGCTGACAGAGCCCTAGTCCTCGCCGCGAAACAAGTCGACATGGACAGCCATGATCCATGTACCGGATGCCAATGTGGCCAATGCCGTTAGCGGGCGCTTCCCGTCCGCCCCCTGCTTTGTGTTGTTGAAGAACGGAGTCCGCCAAGGGCGAAGAGAAGCCAAGATGTCAATGGCCCAGCCTTGACCCTAGAACCCGGACCCCGGCTTCCATTTCCTTACGGGGCTCTCTGTGAGGACAGCTACCAACACAGAGTCGCATTCTGAGCATTGATGCTTGCAACGCGCTTGGGACCTGTTAGTCGTCGGGGATCAGGACCAGGTCCTGCAAGAACAGGGGGCAGCCAGATTTCGTAAACCCCCATCACGTCTCGATTCGCACTCCGTCCGTCTCCTGGTTTTCCAACGGCCCGCCGGCTTTCTCTTCCCCAGGACTCCAGGAGCGGTGTTGATCTTCGCCCCTAGGCAATTCCCACCCGCCTTGCGAAGCAGATCGCCCATCTCCTATTGTCGATCAGAGCTGGGCATCTAAGTTTAACGGAACACTGCTCCGTTGAAGAAGCTCGTTCGGATCCGACCTTGGTCCCATCTCCGTCGGGATACCACCGGGGAATTCGCCTTGCTCCTGTCCTCTCTCTCCCACTGAGACTTCGCCTATGCACGAGTTATCACACAAGGCAATTAGCTTCCATGACACCCGGTTTCCTCTGCCACAGTGGCAGGCATGGGTTATTTGCCCGTCCAACCCAACAGCCAACCCGAGGCGAGATTGATGTGGCCAGACAGGCGTAGCAAAAATGCCACAACCAACAACGAATAATTGTCTTCGCCGGTTCCGTCGGGGCTCCACAGAGTGCAACGGGACGTGACGCGGAAGTTGGGACCGCTTCTCCCTTCGTGAGAGTTAAACTGTCCAGTGCAACACTGTGCGCTCTCTCGCACGCAATCCTCTGGTCGTAGGATCCGCAACTAGGCCCCCGGTGTTTCGTCTGTGCGGCATGCTGCAAGGTAAGTCGGAAGAACTGGCCTGACGGGATGATGCTGCCCTTCCAGGTATTCATCTGCAAACAATATCGCAGATCCTATGAAGAGAAGACCATCGCCAACATGACCGTCGGATGGAGGCATAGACGATTCGCTTTTGGAGCCCGCCGCCCTGGCACTGTGAGCCATGGTCTCGGTGTCGCGAGAAGCCAACGCCCTTCGTGCTGGCGAGCAGTTGGCAAGTGCTCAACATGATTGCCCGTAGCAGCAATGGGCCCAGACGTCTGTTGTAGGGTTCAGATCTGGGGCGTGCCGCGCCACTCAACCCTGGCTCTCGAAGCCGCATCCCCGTCCGCCTCGGCGCGGCATCTGAATCTGTTTATGAAGCACCCTGACGAGTTACCAAGCCGGTATTCACTCGCCAGTTGGTTGGCAGTATCTGCTGCTCTCCTGCCCACCAAACGCCCACAATGTGAGCTGGAAATCACCACTTCCCGCCCGAGTGGGTTCAGTCTCAGGAGAGCTCAGCCTTGACCTCTTGTTAGTCCAGAACAACATGGAGCATGGACAACGCTGGGCCACCCCGTGCAGATTCCGTCTTTGAAGGTCCACCTTCCGCGATAGGAGGAGATCTTCGGTCTTGATGCGGGTAAATGCGCGAGTCCTCAACGGCTTAACACGACCGATATGTGCTTCATGGATGTCAGTAAAAAAGCAAAAGCCCTATGTCCACAGAGTCGGATTCTTTTGCTGACCCGTTACAGAGTGATACCTGCATAGCAGTTCTGCATCCTTAGTGGCCACAGTGAATGTCCAAATTTCGACGCCTCTAACAAGGCTCTTGTTCCTTCGGAGGCGTGGCCCGGTCCTCGAAACCGCTGTCTCCGTTTTCGTCGAGTTCGTCAAACCTCCCTCGGCCGACCCCTGAATGTGCGGAACGCGCCTCACTCCCCCTGACTGATTCGCCTGAATGCCAGGCCAAATTTCAACTCGCATGTTCGAACCACTATGGGCTTCGCTCCCCCGATAGCAGACAAGGATAGCCTGGATGGAAACATCCCTCCATTCAACTTCTCACAAAGCACATGTCGTGAAGAGTTATCCAAGAGAAAGGCCCATGTGCTCTCGGCGCAAAACGGACTTGTCCAAAGCAAAAGAGCCACAGTATGAATTGCCTTGCTTTCAGGCCCGGGTCAGTTGTGGTGAGACCGTCTCTGAATCGTATATCACCCCGAATGTCGTTCATGTGAGCCGGCCCACGCTGGTTGACTGCTGCCCGATTCCCCGCCCCCCGACATAGTCTGTTGGCTCTGACTTACAGGAGGCTCTGTCCACTTCTCCTTTCAGGGAAGCGTGTTCTCATATATCTTCGAGGCCCCGACGACGATCCTCAACTTGAAGCCGACCCCCTGACGAGCTCTAACAGCCCCGTACGGAGAGAACCAACACCCATCATCCAACAACATGGCGACGGAAACCCTGGACCCGGATGCCAGCAATGCGCATATGCTGTACATCCCCATAGCCGTCTTTGGCGTAATCTGCCCTTTGCTGGTCGTAACGAGGGTATGGTCTCGTGTAAGGAAAGGCGGGCACCTGGGTGCCGATGACTATGCCATCTTTGCGTCTCTGGTGAGCCATGCCGTGTTGAGCCTTGTCAAAGAGCCGCCAACTCCTAACTTCGTTTTTGACTAGATCTTCGCTTTGCTATCGAGTGCAGTAGAAATTGCATGTGAGTACGACGGCGGATGCGACATCTTTGGTGGTTGACCAACTTTCCTTAGCTTGCCATTTCGGGTTCGGCAAACATGTCAAAACACTTAAGCCTGCAGACAAGATCGAAGCTCTCAAAGTCAGTGATTCTTCCTTACCCCTTTTTGGTGTTTTCACCTTTCTGACATGATGTCTTGCGAATGCAGTACTTCTACGTGTGTCAAGTCACGTACAAAGCATCCATCAATCTGACCAAGTGCTCGATTCTCTTGCTTTACCTGCGAATATTTGGCAAGATCCGCTGGTTCAAGTGGCTGTGCTGGCTATTGATAGTCAGCGTGTTTGCCTACTGTGTTGCCTCGGTTATAGCCACCATTTTCCAATGCAATCCGGTCCCGCGAGCATACAACAAATTGGTCGAAGGAACATGCATCGACAGTGGACAGTTTTGGTACGCCAACGCCGGGTTTTCCATCGCGACGGATATCATCGTTCTCTTTATGCCCATGGCGCTGGTGTATCAGCTTCAGATTCAACGAGCCCAGAAGGTGGCCCTGGTCATCGTCTTTGCCTTGGGAGGATTCGTCGTCGTCACCTCCTGTCTTCGAGTAACGACCATCGACATCGCCGCGAGCACGAATGACCTAACGTATGATGTCTCCTCAACGATGTGGACAATTATCGAGATGAACGTGGCGATCGTCTGCGCCTGTCTCCCGATGATCCGCCCTGTCATCGTCAAGCTGTTCCCCAAGCTCATGCCCAAGAGCAGCAGCAACAACCAGAAATACGGGCCGACAAGCTACGGCACAAAGTCCTTCATGACACACAGTCAGGCGCGAGACAAGAACGAGTGGATCCAAATCGACGGCAACGGTGGAATACCACTGCAGCCCGTCAAGAAGCCCGGTTCTACTGGCAGCGAGGAGAGCATCTTGGGCGGCACAACAATCCAAAGCGGACCCAGCGAAGGGGCGGCTGCGTGGCAGCAAAATGGCCCGGACGGCACCATCCAAAAGACGGTGCAATACAGTGTCGAGTACTCGGCCAAGTAAAACGAGAAGAGTGATACTGCATTATTTGGGCCTTCCCACTGCACAAAGTATATCGACGGCGTGTTATGATTGATGGTGTAAATAGTTCTCGGCGGAAGCATTAACAGGTTCGCCCAGCAGGCGACTGGTCCCTGGGCATACTGGATTGGTAGACATGAATGGATGCAACGCCCTGGGGCACAGAAAAGGATAATCGAGCGAAACGACTTGTCAGACTCTGCTCTGCTCAAGTGACGGACATGGTGATGTGATGTCAGTTAGCATGTCGGCCTGTTGCATGGTCGGTGCTCATGTCGGCCGACCGGTGAAGAGGTGACGGAGCCTTTGAAAGTTCCACCGTTAAAACCCCGTTTCCAGGGCAGCTCATGCATTGGTCAGTTCTGCTGTTCTGCGTGTTTTATATTCAAAATTTGCACTTCATACGGCAGCGACTTGGCCACCGTAGTGTAGGCGCTAAACAGGCGCTGTCGAACTCGCCCTCATCCTCTCTTCAAGGCACTAGTCCTGGATCTCGCGAAGCATCAGGATCCAACAGAATATCGCCGCATGAGTGAATGATCAACATTAGATCCATCATCCAGCGGATCACGTAAGGATATGTAGGAGGCTTGTCTCCAGCAGGACAGTGCGTACCTTAGGGCCAAGAAACGACGTCGAAAATGGAGCCAGTTCCAGGGTCCCCAGCACGATCGACGGCTATCATTAGGCTGGCGCGGGGACACGGCAGCCTGGTTTCGCTAAGCGGTAGCGACAGCGGGCCGCCTTCGGGGGGGTCGGGGGGCTTTTCCAGGCCTTGACAGGCAACAGAGTTGACATTCGCCTGAAGTTTGGACGGGGTTTGATTCCTCAATCATCGTGGCTCGGTTCGTTACTAGGATTTGGTGAGTGGCAGAATGTAGAGGCTTGTGCTGAGACATGCAGTGCAGGCCTAACCGGGGACATAGCCGCCGCTGCCATTTCGGGTTGGAACTCATCGGTGACTGTTTGTGCGGAACCCAACTTGAGGTTGGTTGGCTAGGGTGACATTCCGTGTTATTAACAGGAATTCAACGTTGCGTTATAAGTGATGAAGGAGCGGATAATCTGTGGATCCCTGTCGATTTCTCTCGTGTTGTGATGCAACCGCGTTTGTTTCACGTGACTGTGCACGAGACGATGATGGCACTCGGATCATGTGATCGGAATGGGAAGAATAATCCGCCATTTCTCCCATTGGCTCAGATTATCAGACGTGTGGTATTATGCCGGCCAATCAGAGTATCCTCGTCTTCAGGCAGCAGCATTCTGTCCATCGCGAGTCTAAGAAATCGCCGCAATGAGGCCGCGACGCAGATCCGCTACAGGCACCGAGATAACAGCCCTCATTTGTATCAGCGGCAATCCGCCGCTCGTTGAACTGATTGTTTCTACTTCGAATTTCCTAGACTTGAATAGGACTCTTTGCAGACCAGATTCTCCAATTTCCAATTATCTTACTTGACTGCGTGCGCTAAGACCATGCCGATGCACCGGCGTTAGCTCCGCAGCGCTTCTTCCGAGCCTCACTAGATTCATTTCCCGCGTCAGCCCCCGTCGCCTATTGCATCACACCGGCAGCAACTGTCCCCACGCCATTGGAGGTGAAACAAACAGGCCTCGATCTCGCAGCTGGGAGAACGAGAAAACGACACCGGAGCCAAGGCCGCCATGGAATCCTTTCTGCCGCTCGGCGGCTTTCAGCTGCCCTTCCAGAAGCGTCTCAGCCGGCTCTACAACGACACTAAGAAATCGAGCGATTTCGTCAAGGAACCCGTCCAAAATGAGGAAGACCCCGAGATCAAGGCCTTGCATCGCAAGCTGCGCATCCAGAAGGATCGCCTTGTTAGCTGGGGTCTCGAGTGGTCAGATCCGACCCAATCCGCCGAGATTGATGAGTCTCTGTCCAAGGCCGGCCTGAGTGAAGTCGTGGGGAGCATCATGTCCACAATCAAGGACATTCTCGCCGAGGCCGAACCATTGTGGCTCAGTTCCAAGCGCATGATCCAGGGGAAACAGACTTCACAAGACTCAAAGCCGCCGTTGGTTCAGTGGGACAAGGGCCGCTTCGAAGACCTGGTGAATGATCTCACCACGTCAATCGACACCTTATACGACCTCTCTCGCACCCGGTCATCTGCCGCAAACCCTCGTCGGCCGTCAAAGACGCTGTTCAAGTCTTCGACGACTTCAGATGACTTCCGTCCTTTCGAGTCTACTCGAATGCAAACTCCCCAGCAAATCGATCCTCAAACATTAACTCATTTACGACAACGGCAAGGTGATGAAAGCTCCAATCCTCGCGAAGTCGTCTTCATGAGTAAGACGGCTTACTCGGAACTTACTCACGGAACGACAAGACAGCCTTGGGCGCCACTACTCCTCGAGTATGCTACCTTCGACTCCATCTATGCCATGACTGGCATCATGCCACCGATGGCTCGCTTTGAGAAGCTATCGGCTGGGCTACAACAAGACCCTCAGAGATCTCCTGGCACTTGGACTGGTTTACCACGCCTTCTTGGGTACTTTGAAGATCTTGAGAACTCTAGACTTGGACTGGTCTACAGATTTCCGCCGTCCTTCAATGCTGTCTCATTTGAGCGCCTTACCAAGAACCCATCATACAGCCTCCCGACCTTGGGCGATCTTCTCTTCCGTTCTGACTCAGAACCCAAGCTTGAAGCCAAGTTCAGACTGGCTCACAATCTGATGAACACCGTCTTCGACATGCATGCCCGAGGAGTGATGCATGGGGAGCTCGTTGACAGGAACATCTGTTTTTGTGATGCTATGACGATAGAACCAGGTGTTAGCAATGGCGAGGTAGATATTCGTCGTCCATTGGTGACTTCATTCGATCTCTTCTCTGATGACACCACCGCAACGGCCCCGACTCTTTCTCGCCATCCCCTGGATCCTCGAAACGCGCCTACGTCTCCCTTAGCAAAGAGTACAGACCAGCGTGTTCTAGATCTCTATTCCCTCGCTATGCTGTTGTTGTCGATTGGATTATGGACTAAGCTTGAAACACTTGTCCCCGATTCTTCGACTTTCGTTCCAGACTCGCTTCTTGAGCAGCTCGCCGTTCGATGCGGTAGCTTATATATGAAGGCAGTACAGGCATGTTGGGGTGCGGTTGATGATGAGCTTGCGGGGCGCTCCAGCGGTGAAGCCTTGCTTTCCGCAGTGCAAGCCAGAGCAAGTAGATTCTCGGAAGCTTGTTGCATTCTCGACGGAGTCAGTGGCCTCGAAGAAAGGCTTGACCAAGAGGTCCAACAAGCAGAGGCGCTACCGTCCCCCGTCAATCATCTCGTTACGCCCGTGTCCAAGACCAGCAAGGATAGTAAAGATACCAAGGATTCGAAGAGTGCACTGAAACCTCTCAACGAAAAACAACCCCTGGTGGAGTCTCCCGCACCAATGCCTACCAAGGACACTGCAAAGACTGAGACGGATGCCGATCTTGATGGTAAGGCCCTATTTCGCTTAACGCAGCAAAAGATTCAGATCATTTAACAGTTATTAGATGCTGTCTTGAGCAAGCCTGCAAAGTCAGAGACCAAGGTTCGGCTATATCCTCATGTACCGCTTGCGCCCGAAATTGTGGACAGATGGAATAAACTTCTGATGCCTCAAATCAACCACGCTCTTCGACACTTCTATCGCAAGCACCCTGAGTCGGTGGAGATCTCTCTCGAATCGGTTGGGCCAAGTCCTTCAAAGACTCAGCCCACAGTGCTTGTGGTGTGTACCTCGGTCGGAAAAGTCCGCGCAATTCTCAACAAGAGACTCGGCGAATTGTTCGACGGCACAACCGGCTTCGCCTTGAAGGTCTGTCGTGGGCATGTCCTCAGATCGCGACGCCAGCCAAACTCAGTTTTGAGATCCATGGCGCGAAGGAGCAATTCTGGCGGCGTGCAAGGAGAGGACAACATCGACGCCATCAACCCAGAGTATCAAGAACGGCCGAGGAATGGGGCAAGCATCGGTGCTTGGATTGGGGATCGACACCTACCCCCTGTCAGTCTTGGCGGTCTTGTCATGATTGATGATAAGCCTTATGGCATGACTGTCCATCACATGCTTGATGATCCGGGCCGGGATTTTGGAAAGAACGATACACTGCGGTGCAGCGCCCTGCCGGACCTAGATTGGTATTCTGGGTCTGGTGGCGAAAGTAGCATTGACGAAGACACTGCTTATGAACTGTCGGACACAGAATCGGAGGCATATTCCGATTCTGACATAACCAGTGACTACGACGACGACGAAGATGATGAAGATGAAGAATACAACGAGCCCGGCGATATTCCAGGCATTGAGCCCGGCTGCGGTGACGGCTACATTGTCACCCAACCCGCCCTAGACGACGTGGAGGAGGGCTTCTACCCCTGTGTCGAGACCGAAGACGAGGATCACCTCGACACCTACGGCCTTGGGGAAATCTACGCCTCCAGTGGCATTCGCAGAAAACAAGCCAACGGCTTGGTCCATGAGGTAGATTGGGCTCTCTTTGAGTTTGCAGATGCCCGTCGGCCTGACGATAACTCGATCCCTCGGGCTCAAGACTCTCTGCCACTACAAAAGCTAGGACGGCGTCGCAAGGATGGAACGGCACTTCTGCGGCCAACTACCGTCGCTCCTTCAACTTCCTTGCCAGGGATGGAGGTTCAATGCATGGCTCGCACGAGTGGCTTGCAGACTGGTCGGATTCTTCCAGCCCTTACGAGTGTGAAGATATACGGCCGAGCCTCCCCCAGCCACACATATCAGATCACAAGTGCTGGGTTCCCGCGGGATGACGAAAAGAAGATGAGCGTGCCTCTTGGTATTCCTGGAGACAGCGGAGCTTGGGTCGTTGACCGCCGAAATGGACAGCTTTGCGGGCATATTTTGGCCTGGAGCCAGCGGAAGCTTTCTGCTTACATCTGCCCCATGGACATCTTACTCCTCGACATTGCCGAGACTTTGGAGGCCCATGAGGTGAAGCTTCCCGGAGGCGAGCCCGTGGTCACACTGGGTGGTCAAAAGCACTCTCGTCCTTCAGAAGAAGAGCAAGCTCGACGTCCTGATGAGGACCTTGACGACCTCGTCGAGGAAGAACCCGAAGACGTGGACCTCCCGCCTCAATTGAGTACCTTTGTCGTGACGAAAGACCTCCCTAGCCATCGAAAGAGTGGAATGTCGAGCTGCACCGCCAGCGACCGCGACTCGTCAAGCCCTATACGTCTTGACACTTCGAGCGACGTGGGCGGGCTCTCGGGCCGCTTGGATGAGATGAGCCTGAGTGGGAGTTTTGGGATTGGAGTTAGTGGGTAGAGAAATGTGAAGGTTAGGCAGCATCTATATGGATGATTGGATGGGAAATGGAGGATCAAATACCCTGTTTGCGAGACGAGTTTGGGAGATTGTGATTGCGATGATCGACGGCACGGAATGTACCACACCCAGGAGATTGGACGTTGTATGTAGTACGATCACTCAAATGACCGCTTCTTTCTTCAACATCGCACCAGTCGAATGGCTTCTGCGCTACATGAAATCCTCTTCCCAGTTCTCATCGCGGTCCTGGTTGCTCGTCCCCGCCATGTTCTCGTCGGTGAAAAGGTGGTCATATGCGTGGTCCTTCTGCCACTTCTTCTCTTTCCACTCCTGAGCCTGTTTGGCCTCCTCCTTCCGCTATGGCTTGGTTAATACGAAGATCTCATGCGCGGTTTGAGGAACATACCCTTTGCATGATAGCGCCCTGCTCCCTTTTGCGAAGCTCCTTGAGCCGGTCGTCCTTCTCCTGCTTCAGGTCGGGCTTCTGCTCCACCTTGGTCTTGTTGAGGCGGTTCACGATGGGGTTTTCGCGCTGGGGGACGAGCACCTTCTTGACCTGCGTGATGTCCTTGAGCAAAGCGCCGGCGATGAAGTCGCGAGGTGGAGGCGTACCTTGCGATGGTCCTTGAAGCTGACTTGGCCGACTTCCATGCTGCCGTCCTTCTTCAAGTTGGACCACGGTGTGTAAATGACAGTGATGTTGTCCTTCTTGTTGCCTGCGCGCGGAATTCCGTCAGCCAGGGTTCGTGAGAAGGGCATTCGGATGGAGTACCTTCAATCGAGTTGGCCTTGGTCAGCTGGGCAAGGTCCATGACCAGCTCTTCCGGCAACGAGTCCCATTCTTCGCCATCCTTCATACGAAGGTAGATGTGAGCGCTGGACAATTTATCCGCGTGGAACTACGACGCAATCTGTCAGTCGTTCCAAGCCGAGTTGGCGCAATCGCGAGGATGAGGCCTCACCCTACAGCAGAGTCAGAAAATGCCTCTACATATGCCGGCAGCTTGGGGAAATAGTCACCAGACATCCTCCTCCCAGCCGAACTTGATCAAATCCTCATCTAGCAAGTTTCAGCCGGCGAGACAGCGCGAGGCAGTGGGCGGGAGCGGGCGTACTCTCAAACTTGTCCTTGCCCACGTAGATGAAGCCCGGCGGGCTGACGACGCTGGAGGTGAAGTAGTAGACCATGCTTGAAATCCGGTGCAGCTCAGCTGCTCGCTGATTGGATCAAGAGACGTAGAACAGCACGAGGTGGGCGGGAATTATGAGTTGGATGGGAGCCGTCACGACCTTGATGATTCGACAGACAAAGAGTGAGGGGATCGAGGGTAAAATTTTGGTGGTGTGAGGGCACTTGTCTCCTAACAGCGTAGGTCTTGAACCCTTCTATATCTACGCTATCTGTGCGCTAATTTTCATCCGGAAGATACAGTAGATGTACCGACCGGGCATCCTACCCTTGAGCTGAAAAACCGAAGCACGTGACAGCGGTGTTATCACGATTGCTTCAAACTTAGGCGAGTGATATTCACAACTTCAATTTACAGCACCTTTGGCACGCCCGTCGAAGGAGAGAAAAACAACAGCAAAGACATTTCGATAATTCAAACCATTGAAGTTGATTGAAACTCGGAGCGGCGTATATGTGTAGGCATGGGACCTCGCGCTAGAAGCAGACAGTACTTCCATGCATAACTGCTTGTGATTATGCAGAGTATTACCCAGTCGACTACCTAGACTAAGAGCTGTGTGTCTCAATTCCCTACTTTTTTAGGCTCTAGTAGGCATATATCTATGAGAAGATAACGTGCTTTGAATTTGTTTTCTGCCCTCTCCTGAAAGAATCCACAGCAAAAGCAGAGCAAATGCTGGTAATCAAACGCCAGAGGCACCAAGCCTTCTGTCCAGCGAAGGGGGGGGGGGTTTGACCAAGAAAGAACTTGTCTGAGGCCCAAACCTATGGGAGTGCCCAGATGCTCTTCGTTCTTGGGCGACGAGGATCCGGTCTCCCTCCAGCTTTGAAAAACTGCACCTCCATGCCTTGATTTCAGCTGTTGCGTATCCAGCCCAAACCCGCCAAGTATCAATCTCATACATGGAAATTTGTCTTGGTTTTTACGGGGTTTTCCCATCTGACTAGTGAACATCAGACGGCTGAGCTTGGATTCTGCAGAACCACAACCCAGGGTTCGCCAAGTCGTGAGACATATCCAAGCAAGCTGTAGAAACTCACCGGCGGCTCGCCCTAGATAACCTAGACCAGGTACCTCCACTCCGCTCTTAGTCAGGAACATAGCGTTGAAGATCGCATACGCAACTCCGCGGAACTCCTCGAGAATCGATCCACACCGTAGGTCAACCGTTCTCCCCGGACAAGTAAGACATGGGCGGGCCGGTCGAACAATGCCGGACTCCACCCCCGTCGTCCTAGTCGAGATGCCGCCAGAATGACATCTGAATGATGCTAGAAACGTGTAGCTCTAGCTGCAGATTCCTTGGCTTCTGGCTAGTGCCCTGCAGGCTCTGTTTTGCGGTAGAGCTTGTGGACACCGGGCTAAGTCACAACCAAACGGCTTCCTCCCGGCAGGCAGAAACGGCATGTGGTAGAGGTTATTAGTATTGCCACGCATGGGTCGATGCAAACATCACTAAAGAAAATCACATCAACAATGGGTAAGTTGGCTAGGTTCCGTTGACCGCGTCCATGGTGTCGGCGATATCATCACCTGTGGTTTCCCTCTCCATCTCCTTAACCACCATGACTCCATGTCAAAGGCCATGACCGCCAGTTTGCCATATCAGTAATCAGCATATACTGCCCTCTGAGCTGTCCAAAGAGTGCTCAGCCACTTCACCCACATGCTGCACTCTCGTCCGGAGCTCCCACTCCGATCGTCGCTGCATCTCTACCTAGCAGGAAATCGCGTATAGTTGCCCTGACAGCTCAACAGCGCCTAGCATAGTTTCCTCTTCCCTCGCCGCGTGGCATTCATGCTGTTCGCCAGGGGTAGTCTCTCCCACTTTGCCGTCTATCTTACGACGGTATTCTCGAAGCGGGATACGTATTCGCGTCAAAGGCCATCCCATATGTGCAAAAGTCGGTTCCCGATAGTTGTCTCACCAGGGCCCTGTGATCATCCGTCTCGCGAAACAAAGGGGGGGGGGGGTCTTCGAAAGCCCGAAAAGTTTCGGTCGTTGTTGCACGCCCTTCGACGAATAGAAAGCTCTGGAGCATGGGCCGTAAGCCAACCGTATTTGCATGGTGAGGCTGAGAACAATGACATCTCTACCCTTCTCCCGGTTTTGCTTCTTTTGTCGGCTAATAAATGTGACAGGAGTGGACACCGCCTTCTTCCAAGTTCCAGGTATCCGGACTAGTAACCCAATTGAGCTTGGTTCGCAGCTTGTCGGACTAGAACCTGTTTCAAGGTGCATAGACAAGATGGCTTCATGATTCCTATTTGCCTATACGAATACCTATCACCGGACTCTTCGGGGGGGGCTTTTCCCAAAGGTCTAGAAGGCGCGCCTCTCGTCATATTAGACGGTGTGCGTGCTCCTTGCCGACAAGCCATGTAGATCTGTACCGCTATTGATCTACGATGATCTACGGAATGCCACACAGATCGGCAAAGAATGTCCCGATTGGCCGACCAGACTTCCAAGAGGGCCGTCTTGCAGGGTCCAGCCCAAGGACGGACGCCACGGCGCCGGAACGTCGTTATCCGACAGCCTTACGCCTCTATCAAGTGGCTTCATTTGAACGGCGCTTGCACGACAGGACTCCAGAAGAGTCAGGTTGGGCTCGTGACCTTGTGTGATAGGACCCTTGATGCAGGCGGGAGGGGCCTCTGTTGGCCGCTGCAAACCTGGATTGGTCGTCGAGCGAGCGGCGGTGTTGGCGTTGTCCATGAACCATTCACAGGGAGTTCGGGGTTCATGGTACAGAGCATATCTCAATGTCTCAGCTCCTCCACAGTTCGAATCCGCCTGTCTCGGGTCCACTTCAAGACGCCACTGTTTGTTCCTACGGAGCAAGCTAGTCGACGCTTGTCAGCGTGTAGAGACAAAGCGGCATCCACGAAGCTATTGATTCCGGCAGTTATCTGTCTGGTTGAATGACAGTATGCTGGGCCACATACCACGTGGGCCATCACATCACGATGCGTCGTAGCTTGTACCAAGAGGGTCGAATCGGTACCTACCCCTGCGGCCAGAATCTTTTCAAAACCCACTATCCCTTAATCCCGGCCCATTGCGGCTGGATCTACACGATTGGCGTTTCTGATTTATGAGCTGCACTATCGACCCAGACAGCAGGTTTTCTGCCGCCCAAGGGTCTCTGACAGGGATATGCTCCCTTCGTGCGCCATGCAAGAGTGCTTATCCTCGGCACTCTTCCGAGAAAAGGCGCCTACGCTGGCTTCAGCACGGGTGTATCGGTGGAACGACCGCTGACGCTAGAGCGCGTCAGCATGGAACTACCTGGGCTCCGCTACGGATATCGAATAGCAAGAATTATCAACGAAATCGCTACGAGATGTTTTTTGGTCCATGTCTAATCCGGCGGTGTGCAGTAGTACGTGTACGCTCTACGCCTCCATGCGTTGAATCTGTCGAGTTCCCCCAGGCCTTATGGTAGAGATCTATGATTTTCATGAATCAACTCCGGGCTCCCAACTACAAACTCGCAAATCAGGGATTCGGTTTCATAGCCAGTAGTAAAACAAAGCATTTCTCAGATACATAGCAATATGACTAACAGCCTATTCCCGGATCCACTTGCTGGTGTCATGTCCCCGAGGTGACCTAAAAGCAAAATCTTTCTCCCTTGCGACATGTCCAGAAACACACAACTCTCTCAAATCATGTAAGGAGGGTCTCATTACCCAATATTTCAGCATTTGACGATCGCTCCTCGAATCAGGATGGTGCCAAGGTTGCAGTTCCCTCTCGTCTGCCGCTTTCACTGCAATGCATGCTGCATCATGTTGAACAATTAGGGGATCGGGATCCCAGCATGTCGAAGGCTCCGCATAAATTCGTGCTCCCTGTCGGCTGTGTCACAAACAATGATTAGCAGTGGTGTAAGAAAGGACAAGTGGGTGTTTACTTACATGGTCGTTTGCGCGCAACCTCCTCGCTCACGATGGAAATGCTGCGCGTCTCAACCTGCGTGTTGAGCGTTGCCTTGTCAGGGTCTTCGTAGGCCACTTTGTAAACATCCATCCTGATCTTGTATGTTCCTTCGTACGAGATGGAGATGTCTGGGAAAACGAAAACCACAGAGTGTCTTGAGGAATCCGCTCCGGCCAGTGGGGTGCCTGTCGAAACTGTGGTCCCGGCAAACCCTCCGTCAATGACAGTCCCGTCAACCCCTAAAAGGACGACCATGGCGAAGAAGTAGTATCGCTCGTGAGGTCTTCGGCACACCAAGTTGCCGATCACCGGTGGGTATATAATCTGCCCTACCTGGGTCTCCCGGGGAGGCTGAACTGCGATACTGAGAGTGGGCATGCTCAGGGCTTGTTGTTGATGTTGGGTGAGACCGGCAGTTGTTTTCTGATACTCGGGTACTATAATGGAAAGGAAAGATTCGAAATCGGCGTGCATCTTCAGGAGAGAGGCTCGATATATACCCGTCGGGCTCAACTATTGACAGAGCGCGCAGCTCATCAGTCACCACTCCCTGTGCTGGATACGCACACCCGCGGAGCAAGCAGAACCCGGAAAAGTCAGAATGTCGTCAACTCGTCGTGAATCTTGGAGGTCGTCTGAAAAGGGGAAAACAACTTTCAGCCTGATTTTTGATTCACTTGTCACTGTACCGCAAGTGGGAGATAGTATCACAAGCGAGGTGGAAGTGACTGGTAGGGAGTGACCTGGCTGGCTGACGTTCTAGATGGCGTGAGGAAGCCACGCGTTAGCGACCAAGTGAACACACTGGTGAATCGGGTGAGCTGTAAGACGGTGTGAATCAAGACGAGAAAGGAATTCCTTTTTCTTTTCTCAATAAAAAGAAAAGGAAATCTTGGCGGAAAGGAGGAGACCGGCTCCGACTGCCTCGCCGTGATCTGCGAATAAAGGTGATGCGGCGAGTACTAGTATGGGCAGACGTTGGTGATGTCTCTGGGAATCCGAAGGAGGGTACGTTTGGCGACTCCTTGCCGAGAGGAGGTACGTAGCAGCCTCCACAATGCCATTTGAGGCGTCCCCTACTTCGCCTACGACGTAGCACGATCCGTCCCCCTGGAGAGTGAGAAGAGAGAAGAGCAGCTAGCCTGTCAAATCGAGGCCCATGTGGGATGGTCCGGATGGAGACGTCCATTCAGAACAGCGGCCGACAGGTCGGGTGAGCGACCAGAATACAACACCACGCCCCCTGCTGCTGCCCTGCGTCATGATCCCTGCGGCCGCGGCCATTTAGTGTCCAACGCCTCGCGCCGTTCCTGGGCCGAGTGAGTTCTGGCGAGGAATGTGGCAGCAATCCCAAAGCTGTGGGAGCGGATAGGTCATCGGCTGAGCCGAAGCAATTATAATGTTCAGTAATCAGACTATTTGTTTAGTGTGTGGAGTTCCTCTTTTTTTGTCTTGGACGTGAGGGGAACGCCATCCGACTGGGTTTTCTCTCCAACAAAGACAGGACGCCTAGACGCACGCGGACGCAGACGAGGGGTCGAGTCGTGTTACAGCTTCGTCCAACCATCGACGATCTGGTTACCTAGAACTGCACTTTTTTTCAACTTTCCCACCGGAAACCCTGTCAACCGGTGTGATTCTGTTGGAAAGTCAGAGAGGAGCGAAGAGGGGGTACGAATACAAACCGTACGACAACACCCCCTGTTATCTCACATCCCCTGGACGGCCCATGCCATTTGTAACAACAACTTGTTTGAGGATTCTAGAAAAAAAAGAAACGAGGAACGGCACATGGAGACAAGGCGAATAGTCTACGTTCTGACCACGTGCCCGGCTCCAGGCAGGCAAGGCAAGCTCCGGGAATTCGGTCACCAAACTTCTATAATTTTTGTCGGAGTTGACATATCACAAATGCCCGTCATCGGAGAAAAGGATTGATGAAGGGTACCTCTTGATGGCGACCAAAAAGGCTTCCTGCTCCATTATAGAAACCGAGAGAGTAGTGCTTGTGAATTGCAGAAAGGCCCGAATAGACCGGCGAAGCCAATTGAATGTCAAGATCACCAGACAGATTACTAGGACTCAGCATCAACAGCAGTCGGCTGAAGCTCCTCTCCTGCCCTCGTGACGTCGCCAACTGTCGAGTGACGATATGGTTGTCAATCTCCCGAGCGATCAAAGTACACACAGATCCAGGTGCAGTTACCTCAAAGGGGCTTGCATGATGCAAAAAAGGCATCTAAGACAGTAGAGATACATACGAGGTTGCCCATCTTCCGACGAAAAGATGGGCAAAAGCGGTAGAAAATCCGAGTCTCGGATGAGGGCATCCTGGATCTGACCGCACTAAACGGACTAATGCATCTTACGAAAGATTTATTGTCCGGGTCATGAACTGCACCGACTCGGGCTGTTTTCTTGCTCATTGCTGGATGAGACCAGAATCCCCACGTCCCCTTGAGAGCTGCGAGATTGCTCCCTGTTGCAGATTGCGGCGGTGGGCTTTGTGACATGTCACCATTTGCGTACGCCAAGGGATGCATGCCCGCCTTGTCGGGGCCGCTGTGTGTATGTCACTGACAGATCCTGAGACTCACTCACTCCTCAAGGGCTCGGGTTCGTCGGATGTTGCTCGTATCAAACGCGAATGCCTCCTCGGGAAGCTTCAGCCTTCAGTTGCCAAGTCTGCCTCATGCCTCGTACATGGCGGTGAAGTCGCGAGGGCTGGATGATTGATCACGTCGCTGTGAACAAATTTGAGTCTCCCAGTGTCTCAGTGGCTCAATGTCTCACTGCGAAGCCATCAGCCGCCCTGACCCCTCAAGCCACAAGAGGAGAACGACCAAGATACGTAGTAAAGTGCATTGTTCGGCCTCGATCCGGCCAGCCAAGTCTCTGATCCTCGCTGCTGGTGTTTTATTCCACGATCGGTGGCGCTGTTCGACCCCGCGGGGCTGTCTTTGAGGCGTTTGTGGATGGACCCCGAGAACCCAACAAGCAAGCCTCATCGACCTCCTCCAAGCACATCATAATCACATGACCTTCCGACTCTCAGTCAAGATGACGGAACTGTACAGTCTGCCGCATCATGGTCACATGATCCGCAACCCGACCTCGTCCCGACGCTTCGTCGGCCCTGCTATCCGCCCAATTCATCCAGAGCTCCAAACTTCCACGAATCAATCAACCAATTCAATCCAGACCCCGCATAATGAGCGCGGGATCTTGTGGGGATGGACATGGCATGACAGCGATCGTGGCGGCGTTGAATGCCCTCAAGAGGAGAAACATGTCTGGTGATGATTATTGAGTTCAAGTTCTGACTGAGTCTGGCTTGGAATCTCTCCCTGGCCTTGGTATTGATACAACAACGCCCTTTGAAAATGTCCTCGAATTGGGAATTTGATTCCAAGTTGAAGGGAGTCCTTCCCCCTGACTTCTACTTCGGCTACGCAACCGCGGCCGCCCAGATAGAGGGCGCTTGGGATCGCGATGGCAAGGGCCCATCGATCTGGGACACATTTGCCCACACGCCAGGCAAAGTAGCAGACGGAAGCAGCGGTGACGATGCTGTGAGATCATATTACCTCTACAAAGAAGATGTGGCCCGGATGAAAGAATATGGGGTTACGGCCTACCGCTTCTCGCTGTCGTGGAGCCGTATCATTCCTCTGGGTGGTAAAGACGACCCCATCAACGAGGAAGGAATCGCCTACTATAGCCGCCTGATCGATGAACTTCTCGCCGAGGACATCACTCCATTCGTCACTTTGTTCCACTGGGACACTCCCCAGGCGCTCGAGGATCGCTATGGTAGTTTTCTCAACAAGGAAAAGCTCACTCCCGATTTCGTCCGCTACGCCCGCGTCTGCTTCGAACGTTTCGGTGATCGCGTCCAGAACTGGATCACTTTCAACGAGCCCGGCGTGTTCAGTCTTGCTGGGTACGCGGCTGGAGTCCATGCCCCAGCGCGCTCAAGCTTCCGGGAGAGGAACGACGTGGGAGACTCGAGCACCGAACCCTTCATTGTTGGGCATACCGAGTTGATCGCCCACGCGTACACCTGCGACATGTACAAGAAGGAGTTTCAGCCCACGCAGAAGGGAAACATCATGATCACGCTACACGGAAACTGGTCGGAACCTTGGGATGAAGACGACCCCAAGGACGTGGACGCCGCCCAGCGTGCCCGCGAGTTCGAGATTGGCTGGTTTGGCGACCCATTGTACCTGACCGGCGACTATCCAGCGTCGATGAGAGCCCAGCTCGGCGACCGTCTTCCAAAATTTACTCCCGAAGAGAGCAAACTCGTCCTCGGCAGCTCCGAGCGATACGGCATGAACTCCTACTCTGCCTTTTACGTTCGACACAAGGACACCCCGCCTGAGGTCACCGACCACCTTGGTAACATCGACAAGCTCGACGAGAACTCAAAGGGCGTCAGCAGGGGACCCAAGAGCGATACATACTGGCTGCGAACCACGCCCTGGGGCTGGGGCAAGACTCTGCGATGGGTCTGGAACCGCTACCACACGCCCATCTACATCACCGAGAATGGCACGACTGCGCAGGGGGAGAACGATTGGAAGCCCAAGGGGCCCGACGACGTCCTAGAGGACCCCTTCCGGATCGACTTCTTCAAGGGATACCTCACGGAGATTGCGACGGCCACGCAGGAGGGCGCCGTCATCAAAAGCTACTTCGGCTGGACCTTCACTGACAACTGGGAGTGGGCAGCGGGCTTTGATGATCGATTCGGGGTGACGTGGGTGGACTTCGAGGATCCTAAGAGGACGAGGTGGCCAAAGCGGTCGGCGTACTTTGTGAGGGACTATTTTAAATATCTCATCAAGGAGTCGTAGCAGGTGAACTTCTGGTAAAAAAGGGATTTGAGTTTATTGATCTGAACGTTATTGCGCAATCCTTGCATCTTCCTGCGTGATTCTCTACGCATCACAAGCAAGACACCAGAGTCCGAGAGCTCGGTCGAATAAAGAGCATGGCATCTTAAAAAGAGACACAAATATCAATTAAATAGACAGTCTCATCCCATTATCCCCTTATCGCAAAATCAGCCGTCGCCCAGAGGAGAAGGCCGCTGTGATTTACCCTAGACTGTCTTCATTCGCGCCTCGCTTTTCGGGAAAGCCGGCGCTGACCTATCCGCACATCAGCCATCAATATTCCATCGGACCCCTAGACTACAACCCACATGCATTCGCAGCCCTGCATCGCTGCGAAACCTTCAATCTGACGTCGATTAGACACTTGCCTGAACTCTCTCGTTGCTGTTGCGTTGGGTTCCACGAGTCACCAATGCGTTCGATTCCTCCGCGTCCTCCCTGCTGCTGGTAAAGCAGCATTGACACAACCCACGCATCCATCATCATCATGCCCGCTCCGCTGCGACGCTCTCCGAGCCCTCCCGACCGGGAGGCGTCGGAGACAACGCCTCTCCTCGCCTCGGCCGGCGCGTTGCTCGCCGACCCGGACCCGGACCCGGACACGGAGGCGTCCACGCTCGTCGGCTCCACGAACCCCGGCAGCGTCGCCGCGTCCGTCGCCGGGCCCGCGTCCGTCGCCGGCGCGGAAACGGGCGCCGTCAAGCCGCTCCCCAAGCTGCAGCTCTTCCTGCTGTGCTACGCGCGCATGACCGAGCCCGTCGCCTTCTTCTGCATCTTCCCCTACATCGCGCAGATGGTCCAGCGCAATGGCGACCTGCCCGACACCGACGTCGGCTTCTACTCCGGGCTCATCGAGTCGCTCTTCTCCGCCACGCAGATGGTCGTCCTGGTGAGCTGGGGCCGTCTCGCCGACCGTATCGGCCGCAAGCCCGTCCTGCTCTACAGCCTCGCGGGCACGGCCGTCGGCCCGGCGCTCTTCGGGCTGTCCAACTCGCTGCCGCAAATGTTCATCTATCGCTGCCTCGCAGGCGTCTTCTCCGGAAGCGGCCTCATCATCCGCACCATGATTGCCGAGCACAGCACGCCCGAGACGCAGGCGCGCGCCTTCAGCTGGTTCGCCTTTGCGGGAAACCTGGGCATCTTCATCGGTCCCATCCTCGGCGGCTTCCTCGCAGATCCCGCGGAGCAGTACCCAGGGGCCTTCGGCGGAGTTAAGTTCTTCGAGGACTACCCCTTTGCGCTTCCGGGCCTCGTCACCGCGGCCATCAGCGCGACCAGTTTCCTTGCCTGCGCCCTGTTCCTGAAGGAGACGCTCAAGAAGCAGGGCACCGACGAGACAGAAGCCCAACTGACCGAGGCCGAGCCCTTGCTATCGACATGGGAGCTCATCAAAGCCCCAGGCGTCGCCGTTGTGCTTTGGATCTACGGCCATGTTATGTTCCTGGCCTTTGCATTCACCGCCATCATCCCCGTCGCGCTCTTCACGCCCATCAGCCTCGGCGGCGCGGGCCTGTCGGCGTTCGAGATCTCCATCTTCATGGCCATCCAGGGTGGCAGCCAGGCGATCTGGCTGCTTCTCGCGTTCCCCACGCTGCAGCACCGCTACGGCACGCGGGGCGTCATGAAGGCCTGCGGCAACGCGTACCCGTTCATGTTCGTTTTATACATCACGCTCAACCTCCTCCTGCGCAACGGGGGCCCAATCTCCATGGCGTGGTTCTGGATACTGGGGCCGGTAGTGGCCATCGTGGCTCCTGGCGTGTCCATGGCCTTCATCGCCGTGCAGCTTGCCCTCAACGACGTCTCGCCCAACTCGCATGTGCTAGGGACGCTCAATGCCTTGGCGCTCACCCTGTCCAGCGCCATCAGGGCCATTGTCCCCGGCGCCGCGACGGCCATCTACGCCGTCGGCGTGCGTTACCATATCCTTGGGGGCCATCTGGCGTGGGTGATTCTGATCCCTCTTGCTGTCGCCTTTGCCGTTGGATGCAACTACCTGCCCAAGGATAAACAGGCTCCGAAGAATGACAACGAGGAAGAGGAATCGTAGCGTCGTCGAAACTTTTGCGTAGTTTGTTAGTTCACATGCCGCGTGAAAGTTCGCCGTGTTGCATCATGATAAAGGCCAGCTCAGATATTCATTTCTCTTCCATTCAAACCAACGTTGCCGATAAGGAGGCGGCTTGGATAGAAGAAAGACCGTGTAGGTTTACAAGGACATAAAGGGCACAATACTTAGGATACAGGGAATTTAGTTAAGCAAATATAGCGGCCATCCTGCTAGGCAGGCCCGACGTTGTTGACGAGTAGCCCATAGCACCTCGGCCAAGGGTAGAAGGAAATCACTATGGGAGTAGCTTGTCGCAAAAATTGCATTTTTCTTGCCCATACTAGCCAGTCTGAGTACACCCGCAGGCCATTGAGGATTATCTAAGACTGCTTCCCTATCGTAAGACATGACTCGAGTGACCACACAGTGGAGGAAGGAGACCAAGCGGATAAAATCGCATGACGTTGTGAAAGTCAAATTCCGTCACGTCTCCTCCTACAATCCTACGACCCAGGCGGCATCCTCCCCACGAAGATACCTCTCCCGTTTCCGTATGTTTCAAGGTCAGTCACGTCACTTGTAGATCATCACCAAGGATCAATACCGTCTTCAAGGCTTCATCATTGAAGAACTTAACAACACCCGCGCCGCAATTCCACTCCAAACATGCCGCATCCACCACCTCACATACAACACCAAGACAACCTCTAGCCACCCAACAAACATGGTATTTCTACAGCTACGATACTTACGACGAGACCAGCCTTGTGTCAACGTCAAATTTGCCGCTAGAGATCAACTCCAACAAACAAAACCTGACGTCTTAAGTTAGAATCAAGGCTGGTCAAGTCCAGTCAAGACTCATTCATACCTGAATTCCCGAAGGAAAACGCCAGCTCCTCCACCTTTGCGATGAATGTTCGCTGACTGACAGTCCTGTAATGATGTTAGCAAACCCCCAAGCACTCACCTTGTCCTCCAACACGAAAGCAACGCTGTAACCACCTTCTCCCTAGAAACAGAAACAACGCTGAGCAACAAACAAAAACACCAAACACAAACAGAAGCACGAAAACAACAGAAAGCAACGCTAAAGAAACACCAAACTCCGTCCCCAAACCCCAACGCTGTCAAATCCTGTAGGATTCAGTGCCACGTCTTCTCCTTCGAACAACAGAGACTTACCCAAACTCCGAATACCACAAAAGATCGGGTCGTAGATCGAAGCCCACCAGCCCGCCCTCGTGTCTGTCGGACCTGAATCATCGTTAGCATTTGTTTGGCTTCGTACTCCAGCTCCTCCCAAAGAAAAGCAACGCTGCGATACGATACAAACCATCCCCATCCCCCTCATCCAGTCCTGGTCCCGTCCTGGTCCAGTCGTTGTCCCTAGAAGAATGTCAGCATACCTCCAAAGCTTGCGACTTACCTCGTCCTCCACTCCCACCCAGAAAAAAACACCAAAACAACAACGCTGTCCCTATCCTCCAGTCCCACCAAAACAAAAACACCAAAACACCAACGCTGTCTCCATCCTCCACTCCCACCAGACAAAAACAACGCTTCCCAGATCCTCCAGCCCCATACCAAATCCTCCCCCCCACCGATATCCTCCAATCCCCTCCTGATACATGCGTCAGTATACTTTGGACTTTCCTCAAGATAAGGAACTTACCCATATCCCCCTCGTCAGCTATCTTATCGCCGCCAATTCTTCACGCACGCATTCCGCGCCTAATAAGTCAGCATATCCCCTCTAACAAACCTTGCCCCCGTGTTCTCCTATACGAATGTCAGCTTAGTCAGAATCAATCACAGTCAGGCTGAACTTACCTCCACGACGCACCCCTATCTCCAGGCAATCCGTTGCCTCATCTAACGCCGGGCGACCATGCGACTCCGGGGATGCCTCACACTCCCTCCAAACCGGATCCTGGGCGCAGGCACCTCCAGCGTCCCGGACGACGCCGGAGAGTGTGGGATCCCATTCGGGAGAGCCCCTGAGCACATTGGCGTCCCGGACGACGCCAACGGTTGCCTGGGAGTCCCGGTGGTCCTCGCTGGCTTCGGCCTCCGGATAGCTTCCGGTCCACTCCCGGGATGTCCACTCTCCGCGGCCTGGCCCCGGGCCACGAATGACGCCGGGGGGTCGCGCGGGGTGTCCACGGGGACGAACGCGTACGGAATCCGGACGTGATCCGGACTCGGTTGCCACACCATGGTGGGCACGACCTCCACTATCCCGGACTTAGCCAACGGCCGGTTGCTATGGTTGGACGCGGGCGTCCCGGACGACGCCGCCATCCAGTTGTCTGGCACTGGAGCACGCTGCGGCCCGGGCTTGACCCGGGCAGGACGCGGCATGCTTGGTGCCTCAGGAGCCATAGGGCCTGGCTTTCCGGGCCGAGAGGATCCTGGTGGGGCCTCCATCACTGGAGGTTGGGGCCTTGGGCGCCCGCCTACTTTCCCCGGGTATGATTCCCAGGTCGCGGACGCGGTACTCGCGTGCGACGTCTGGTCATACGGGTTGTAGTACCTGGGCTTGGTCCCCGCAGGCTGACGCTCATACCGGAAGGCATGAGGGTCAGACCCAAGGACCGGGTCAACCCCGACCGTGATGGCCTTCCCGGCGGCCTGGACCTCCTCTCCCATGATGGAACAGCAGCAACCCATCTCTGCGGCGGATGGTCGGAGTACTGCGGTCTGGAAACACGTTAGTCATGGAGCAAAACAAGAGCTGGATGGTTGAGCCATCAAACTCTTGGTGGTAAGGTGAAGCAAGTGTTGTCAGCGGCAGTGATGCTCGGCGTTCTTCTAGACGTGTCACAAGTGTCAGCATGGGCAAGACATGTAAAGCAGGAACACGATTGAACAAACTTGATCGAAAATCGATGATATCGGTTATGATCAAGTTCTTGTTCGTTCGTGTTCGGTAACGTGTGCGTGTACGTGTGCGATGCGGAAGCGTGTAAGGAAGAAGAAGAAAATCCAAAGGAGGGGGGGAAGGAGGGGGTTCTTTATAGACAGGAAGCCCACCTCTGGGCAGAGGAGTGATCTGGTCGACCAGCCTGCCCAAGACTACGACCAATGAGAAAATTGAGAACTGGGACGCAGACATTTCCATTGAACTCCAAGTTTGGTACGAGAGCCTACGTCAGCTCAAGGACGTCATGACAATAGAGTTGTTGGAGTGGACCGTACCGGAGAATGGATATGGCGGGACATACAATGCCTTGGTATGACGATGGTGTTGAGTGACGACAGAGTTACGAAGGCACAGCAGTAGCAGTGGACTCAACTGGAGCAGTTCTGCCTAGGTATATCTCTAGCAATTTCGACCCAAGTCATCCATCTCAGCAGGCATGTTCCTCCTAAAGTGATCCCAAGTCCAACAGTCTTAACTGGACCAGTTCTCCTCAGGCATAGAGTGATTCCACTGAGCGGTATATCCTCGCTAGTGTGTTCCTTTCCTAGTAATCCTAAGTATGCTGGCCCCAACTGGAGGGTTCCTGCCTCAGGACTATGGTGACGCCGTCAACAACAACCCTCTTCAGCCACAGTGTCACTGCGTCAACTCAACCAGACTTATTAGAACTTGGGTAATATGTGACGATGTGATATCCGATGCCCACCGTCCCACTGCCAACTCCATCAGAGTCATTGAAACCAGCGTCATATCTATTGACACAGTTTACGACAATGCTCCTCGACCGCGTACCCTTCGTCAGCTCAACCAAGGTATTCAACTCGGGTCGTCTCTGGTGACGTCAACATTCTTCCCAGCCGCGTGCGCTCGCTCCGTCAGTTCACCCAGACATGCCAGAACTTGGGTCATTCGTGGTGACGTTATCTACCACAATCCTCCTCAGCCGCGTCGTCCTTCATCATCTCAACCAAAGTTAATTAAAGCGGACACGCCATAAAACCACACACGCAATCAAATCGGACACGCAGTTAAATCGGACCGGAGTGACCCACCCAGAGTGATCTGTTTTGCCCAAGGTGGTCCATCCTGCCTACCTCGAGTGATTTGAGCTGGAGTGATCCCATCCTGAGTGATCTAGGTGGACTGATCTCAACAGCAGTGATCCTACCTGGTCCGTGTGAACAATTGCATTTGATACTACCCCAAGTATAAAGGTCGTAGAAACTCGCATTAGAATCTGGCGATCTCACGTCGAAAGGAGAACTGGATCATAGAACACAGCACGCAACACGATCTGAGGAGGATAGTTATGGCTTAGTGACATCGAGCAATTTAACCAAATAGCGATGACAGAGATGTCATGAATAAATTATGGATCAGTATGTGCAATCTTTTCTAGCAGTAATACTGAGGAGTGTTCGCATTCGCGCCTCCTCTCCAAGTGTAAGCTGTGACAGTCCTACGGGGCCATCATACTCTGCACCATTTTTTAATTTTAAATGGGAGTGATTAATTATCGACCAATCAGAAAAAACGCCCCGGGCCGAATATTGGGATCAGTAAACTCCCGTGGAGGTACGTACTTGTCTTCTCTCCCAATTTCAGCACTGGCACTTCATGAACCGTCGTTGGATAAGACTCCACCAGATTTAAAATCGGACCCACCTTGTCGAGATCTCAGATCACCTAGATCACTCCCCTGGCAGGAATCCGAATCCGGCAGAGGAATTAATTCGACGCGGAATTAAATCGGCGCAAATTTAAATCGACGTGTCCGAGTCAATTGAAAGTGACGTACCAGGGATGACGTGGAAACTCTCAGACGTTTCCGTGAAGCACGAATTCTGGTTGAGGCTTGAACGTCGAGACGTCATTGAGACTGCGCTTAAGGTTTTTAGCATTTTCAGGGTCCAAGCGGCCGTTGACGCCAGTGAGATCCCGCCAGGACCATCCCGAGCAACGGTGGTGCCTTAGGTTTCCATCGCGCACCTCAAACCTGACCTTCGTCGTTGGTGCCTTGTTTACCCTGGATGTCGAGGTATGGATAATGGTGGGACATCAATCATCCTAGAGAGTTGCTTGAAGAATCAGCCAAGCTTGGTTGGTGATGAAGATCTTGGTGAGAAATCCGATGGACTGATTCGGGTCTAGTCTAAGTGCTGGTTTTTGCATGCTGGCCATATATTAAGCTTAACATGAACCATTGTGAACAGATATCTCAGCATGGATAGTTCAAAACTGTAGCCAAAATACCACTTAATTAGTCTATCCATTTGCACACGCAATATCATCTCGTTAGCTTGATCAAAAAGACTTATACATATATTTGAGGCCCTCTTGCTCCATATTTGGAGTGTTCATGTTCCCGATTACCCACTTTCATGTGTATTTACAGACAAGGCCACGGCCACGGCTGAGCCTGAGGCAGCAAAGACAGAACATCACCAAGTTTGCTCTCTGACATGATTCAAGTGGTATCCTTTATTGTAATAGTCTAAGCCCCGGGGACTTGCATCCAAACCGAGTAACTGATGAATAGGTAAGCCATATTATTGGGTCATCCCCTGGCCTTCCCTCCCAACCCCGGAGCTCTCGTGGTGGTACAAGATCCGCACCCACGATACTAAGAAAGAGATACAAACGCAATTAAGGGATATTTGCCAATTTTGATACGCCATTTTGTTATATAACACGCCTGTTTGCTTTGAAGATGTCCGGGGAAAGTTGCATTAATAATTGTTCTTCCTTGTTCTGGGTTTCAAGGAAGCTGTGCCTCAGACGTTATGGTCGCCGGCGGTGAACTGGGGCACAGTGGGTGCCTTGGCAATGGTGGGCTTGGGCTTGTACTCCCTGGGCTCCGGGTACTCCTTGGGCTCATTGGGCTCCTTGGGCTCCTTGTGTATGATGTGATGCTTTCGACCGGCCGTCGCGGCCTCCTTCTTGTTCATAGCATCTCGGCGCCAATCGAACACAGTCTTGGGCTTCTCCTTGATCACATCGCGGAGCTTCTCGTCGCTGCGCTTCAGCCAATCACTGGCGGGGGCACAGCTGACGGGGTATAGGGGCATGTTGTTCTTGCTGAAGATGAAGGCATTGGCCTCGCGCTTATCGTATGCGGCAATGATGTCCATGTCGTTGGCGATCTGGTCGCAGAAAATCTCGAGGGGCAAATCGTTGACGTCCATGCCGAAGGGATTCTCAATCTCCTGACCGATGAAGAGCAGACCAAAGATGATGTAGGCAGCGGCAACAGTAGCGGGAATGGCAATCCAATCAAGAGTATCAATCAGCTGGAACGGAAGGAGGATAACATAGACGAAGGTGATCTGGCTGATGGCGATGGAGTAAGCGATGGGGAGCGGGGTGCCCAGGACGCGCTCGCAGCCGACCATGACATCGTTCAGGATAGTGAGATGGTTGTAGGCGACAGTCTGCTGCATGGGGACGGGAAGCTGGCCGTTGTCGACGAGGTCGTCGAGGGTAACAGCAAGGTGGTTCAGAATCTCGAGGGGCAGGTTGCCCAGGTGCTGAGTGGTGCGCTTGAGGGCCTTTCGGGGGTTGCTAGCAGCGAAGGAAACGCCGAGGTACTCTCCAGTGGACTTGAAGAAATTCTTGCGCCTGGTGAGGGGGAGATCGGGCTCGGCGACAATGGCGTCCTTGGCGAAGGTGTTCAGGTGGCCGATGAGGTGCTGGAGGTCGGGGTAATTGGAGTAGGGCTCGAAGCGCAGGGTGTGCTTGAGGGCGATGGAGAAGGCAACGACCAGGTTCATGGCGCTGAGCTTCTTGAGGATGGTCTCGCGAGGGTCTTCATCGGGATTGTCGCGAGCGTGGATCCAGAAGGTGCGACCAAGAGTTTGAGAAGCCATAGTGAGCTGGCTCCAGTATCGACGGCCCTCGGCGTATCGCTCGTAGGCAGTCGAAGAGCGGAAAGACAGGGACAGACCGACGACGAAACCAAGAATGGTGAGGAGAACGGAGTTGACGCTGAGCTTGTGGACCTTCATGGAGATGACAGTGACGGCGGTAGCCCAGGCAGAAATCAAGAGAAGCGGGATGATGAGCTTGGGCGTGATGCTGCCATGCATCTGCATGATGAGAGGCCATTTGGAGTGCTTGCTAATATTACGAGGACCGGTGAAATAGTCGTCGATATCGAGCGAAGTCTGCTGGCGGAACATGGCTGGGTCGATCTTGACGTTGGGCGAGGGCGGGGAGAGGACACTCGTGAGAGGAGGAATGTCGAGGCTCTGGAGGCGCTTGGGGTCGACCTCGACGGGTTGCTGCTGCTGGGTTTCGGTCTCGGCATTGATAATGTCCATCGTCGGGCGAGTGACGAAGGTGTGGCCGGATGCGGCAGAGTGGGAGTCGGCCATGATGGAGTTCAGTTGATTGCTGGACCGTGGGAAGGCCTGCTGTGTCCTCGGTGTGTGACCCGTGGCCTCTGTCTTTGTGACGATGGTTTGGCTTCAATGAACTTTGGGAAATCCTGCCCAGCAGGTGGAGTGTAGGGGAGAGAGACAGAGACAGAGAGGCGCAGATGCTGGGGAAGAGTCGGGTGAGGTCAAAGAAAGGACACAAGGAGATGATGGTGAAACTCCCGAAAGATTGGGAAGGAGGAAGGAGGAAGGAGGAAGGAGATGCAGGAGAGAGATGGGGTGAAGAACAAGAAGGAGTCAGCACAGCAGGAAGCAGGATGCAGGGAGGGGGGGAGGAACAAATAAAGGAAGGACGAGAGAAAGAAAGGAAGAATAGAATAATGAGTGTGTGCACGGAGTATGGTTAGTAGTACCTGTGCAGTGAGTGGCCCCAATCCCTGAGTCGGCTGATGAGCGATGGTAAGTAATGAAGCTTTGTGGAGAGAGCCCAAAAAAAGACGACGCGACAGCAGTTGGATGCCAAAGTCCAAAAAAGGGTGGAGGTTTCAGTGCCGCGCCACCACTCAGGAACCGCTACTACGCTGGCCAGACAGGGGGGGCGGTATTGTGGTCCCCGCCCCCCTGTCGGCTCCCCTGCACCGCTCTCCAGGGCATCCAGCCATCCACTGAGGGTGCCCTCGCGCCCTACAACTTGGCCGCTGCAGGTGTCCGCACGCTTCAGGCCCTTTGCCGCCGCCATTGGCTCCGCGTGAGGCCTTCCTCCGGCAGCCCAGGTTCTCGCCTGGAAAGGGTTTACGGCGTAGCGGCTGGGCCCGTCTGGGCATAGTAGTGCTAGGGGCTGGGCCTGAAATCGACGATGGAACCGAACCCGGCATGCATTTGGGACTTTGGTCGTAGCTTGTTCCGTAATCCATCCGCACCGCAACTCGTACATAAGGTAGGCAGTGTCCGTTGAAGTTTGTTGGTGGCTATTAGATGCATTCCTTAGTCTACAGTACCCGGCATCATAACGGGCACGAGGTGGGATCGGCTGTGTTGGTGCAGCGCGTGCGTGCAGTTGCAGTGATGCGGTCCATCTGTTATGGCACCCTTTCAATGCGCCATTCGTCAGCGCTACCGAGAGTGGAGAGAGGCCGGCCTGCGCACCTCACTACCCAGGTACCTCGGTGCTGCCGCTGTAGGCACTCTGAGCCCCGGAGCCATCAATCATCCCACTGAACAAACTTGAAACACAAGACACGGGGTTAAACGGCTAGCTTTGCCACCTAGGCCGGCCCTCACCTGCGGTCGACCGCCAATGGACACCTAGTCTCTTGGTGGCGGTGTCGCTTGGGTTTCTCAGCTTAGAGTGATGGGGCTGACATTACTGTGTAATTACGCACAGCACATGAATGTTTTTAGGCGATCAGTTATGCGCGCGGAACCCGAGCGTTAAAATAAAAAAACCGCCGGGTGGTTTTCGCGAACCCGTGGTCTGAGGTGACCGAAACCTGGTAGATTTGTCCGATTTATCAGCCGTCCCGTGTTTAAGACCGAGACATGGCCTTGATCATGACACGGCGGTCAAAGGGAGGATGAGGGGATGCCGGAATGGTAGCACACACGGCTGTTGTGTAATGCAGGTTTCAGGGGCCCAAGAGCCGCATTGTTGCACAGTTCCGTTCCGATGGGACTTTGCAGGCTCATTAGTTAACTCCCGAATAGCGTGTTCGTACTCCGTATGGAGGGTCAACGGCAACCTGCCGGGCTTGTGGCAAACTCCAACCCCGAGAGAGATGAGACGTCCAATGATTCCACGGGGCAATGACTCTCATGGCGCTGTTGATTGGCCATCCAGGGGCAGGATGTGGGATCCCTTCCATTCCCTATTAGTAGCCCCGGGGCCCCTTGTGACGTGTCGCCGTGTACATATCCGCAGTCCATTAAATAACATAATAATGGAGGCATCAAGGAGCACACGGACATAAGTCAATGGCGTATTGGCGTTCGAGGCGTGGAGACATGGAGACATGGAGAGACATGGAGATGAATGGGGACAAATACAGGGATCCACCAGCGCCAACTGACGCCCACTGAGAAAGCCCCCTGGAATTGATTTATTTTTCTTTGCACAGCCCCCAAGAACCATGAAGCGCATACGAAGAGCCAATTTGTTACACGGCCCCCCGTTGGAAGAAATTCATGGCTAAGAGATTTTTCCGACGAGGCAGAACCGATCAAAGACAATTAGGCTCACGACTAAAGTTTCCCCTAGCGCATATCACTAACAAGGGCGTGTTGAACAATCTAGACTACGAAGTCGGCCCAGGACATGAGACGATGACTATCAAAGATCCATTCAGCGGCCACGCCGTTTTACTTGCTCGAGTGACCCCTTTCTTTGGTTACAGTGCAGTGTAGAGTACGAAGGGCCTTGCGAACGAATACACGCACGCAACCCAACCCAACCACCTTCTCCTTCTTTTGCAACACAACAACAGCTCCTGCATACATTAAGGGTCATGACATGCTACCTCGACCCAACGCGTGCTTTTCAGCACCAATTCCTCTTGTGCGTTTTCTTGTCCACGAAAAGCCCCAATTTAGCCCAATCTCCACTGCTAAATTAGCTCGGTAGGAGGGTCAGGGTACTTCATGAAATGAAGCAAATCACCGGCCCCTTCTCCACATGAGAAGAACACGCACCCGACCGCGTTACACTAGGGAGTACCAAGCTTTTTTTCCGCCCACGATCTCGCTGCCCCTAGGCCCTTGGCAGATGATTTTCCTGGTTGTGTGGGATGGCCTCGTGACTGTGCTTGTCGGCACGTCTTTGTCTGATTTACAGAGTACGCAGGTGGTGTTGGGAAGAACAGCACCAAGGCTGACCTCACCTTGAGAATATCTAACCAGTTCTGCATTGTTAATAAGCCGGACGAAATGCACAGAAGAAATAACCTACTTAGTCTCCGGGCCGAAAAAGGACCGTGTCGAATTTTCTTCCCGTGCGACCCCATTTCTTGTCAGCTTCACGGCCGCCAGCCGCAAGGTGAGACGCTTGGCAGTTGGCACCACTCCGCCTCGCGAAAGATACAGCCGTTTTTGGAGCTTCGCAGCCACTACGCTTCAGCCCTGCCAGCGTGCATCTCGATGGAATGTCCCTCTTCGGCACCACCCGCCAAAGGTGCCCAAGCCTCTTGGAAGCCGTCTTGCCGGGCTGATGCAGATCTGCAGCCTCCCCAGATGAACGCCAAGCACCCACACACACCCGTTGTGATGCTGACACGCGGGAGTTGACAACGCATCACAACAGGCGTTGTTCTTGGCCCCCGAGCAAAGGTCGGGATCGAAGCCCAGCTTAGCTATGTGATAAGCCCTAGCTTCACAGTCTAGGATCACGATTTGCTTCAGAGTTCCGACCGCGCTCGCTAGTTCTCAACTCTTGCGAAAAGTTCTCAGCCCTATTTCCTCTCCCTGCTACACGGGGCACTGAGTCTGAAAACTCGGTGAGAACTTGGGAGCAGGCTGTCTAGTGCCGAAATTCTGAGTCTCTCGGTTGTGTCTACTCGTCTGAATTGTTACTTCACCTCGTTCTGCGTGTCTACCATCTTCAGAACCATTATCGCTGGAAGCACGGCTATTCCCCTCCTCTCTTTTCCAGACTTGCCTCTTCAACTTCAACTTCATCACTTCCAGTCCTTTCCACTCGCCGTCAGAAGCTGAGGCCATTTGGAATGAACCCAAAAGCTGACACGCTTTCCGACCATTGTGCCTTAGCTTCGTCTCGCAAACGCCACGGCCGTTTCATCGCGACATTTTCGCTGGAGCTTGGACCAGCCTCCCACGGCTGACATGTCTTGAATCACAAGATCGGCTTGGCAGCACGGCTGGACAAAGAATTCTACCAAGGCTTTGTGGTGCCATTGACTAGCGAAATGGCAAACAAGTTATCATGTGATAGATAGGTAGGTACCAGGATGTGTTATGCTATCAAATTGGTAGATTACCAAGCAGCCCTGAGCACTTCGTGCTGTATCTAGGCCCCGCGGTATCATACGGAAGAGTACGGAGCATACGGAGCAGACTCGGAGCGCCCCCAGCGTGCCTGCCTCGTCTTCGCCGCGACATTCACCAGCTGTACCGGAACTCTCGATCCTTCTTGTCCGTCAAATCCGACTTGGGAGCACCGTGCTTATCCAACACCACCTCCCTCGCCGCGTTTCCAAGCCCGCTGCTCGCCTGCTCGTCGCGCTGCTTGTTGTCCCGCATGCACATGGCGCGGCGGTAGGCGACGACCGCCACGAAGAGCAGGCACCACGTGACAATCACTGTGATGACGCCCTCTTGGTACCGCGGGCTGTTGGTCCACAGCTGAGGAGCGCCGATGCAGCCGGCGCAGTATCCGATGAAGAACATACCGTTGCGTGATGGAGCGCTTCGTGTTTCCCTTGACGTTCGATGCCGAGAGGGAGAGAAGGATCGACATGCTTGCCGTGATGCACGAGGCCTGTACAACGGTGTTGGTTAGAAAGAGGTTGCTCAACTGGGGATAGGAATCCGGTTGCTCACCAGCCAGGACGCAATAATCAGGCCCCATCCAGTCGTCACATCAAGCTTCATCAGGAACACATTGCCAATCAAGGGCGGGATGATCAGCACAAGGACCACCAGTGTACGCTGCCTTGGGAGGAAATGGCAGAAGGCAACGCCAATCCACAGGACGAAGATCTGGACCGCCCCAGACGGTGCTGTGTAGAGCATGGTGTCGAGCTGCGAATAGCCGATGGACTTGATGACGAGCGACGCAAAGCTCAGCACGGGCGACTGCATCGCCACCAGCACACCGAACCAGCACACCGAACCAGAAGATGGCCCAGGCCTTGGGATCCAGCATAGTCTCGCACAGCTGCTCCAGCGAGAAGCTCGTCTTGTCGCCGCCCTCACGATCTTGGGCCATGCGCAGCGACAGCACCACCTTCTCGCGAGGTGTCAGGAACCAGGCATCGCGCGGTCCCGTGGGCATGAGCACGAAGAAGGCCACGCCGGCCACCGTCGTCAGCGTGCTGCACACAGGGCGCCAGCCTCAGCGCCGTGTTCTTGCCGATGCCGTACATCAGCAGACAGCTGACGACCTGCGCGACGCCGTTCATCGTCACCCACAGCGCCGTGCGCAAGCGTGTGCTCCTCCTTGCGGTATCAGATGGACGTGATGGTGACGAAGGCAGGCGACACGGCAAGCCGAGGAAGAAGCGCACGGCTGCGAAGCCGGCGTAGTTCGTGGGCGCGGCCAGGCACATGCAGATGATGCCCCAGATGATGCTATTCGCAACGGGATGAGTCAGCGGACAGCGTCCAATCTTGGTACATCCGGACGGCGTTAACATACACGGTCGCTCCGACGAACTTGGTCAACTGCAGTCGGCTCATCAGGTAGATGAAGGGGTACTCCGAGACCAGCTGGCCGACGTAGAAGACGTAACTGCACCACGAGTACTGCGAGCTGATCATATTGAGGTCGTCCATGAGATTAAAGACGGCGGCATAGCTGAGGCTTTGCTTGTCGAGATACTGGAGGAAGAAGGTGAAGCACATCTGCATCCTGCGTCAGCTCTCGTGTGTCATGATACCTAGGGGATAAATCCTTACAAACGGTAGAATGACCATGTCGATCTTGCGCAGCACTGCCTTCTCTTCCTTGGCAGTGTCCTCCTCGTTCAGCTCGACAATCTCGCCGCGCTGCTCCTGCTCATCGTCAATGACCGACAGCGGCGGCTTAGACTCGACACTGTTGTCCATGGTGCGTGCAGTGAAACTCGAAAGATACTGGGCCTTGTCAATCAATCAAACCGTGGTCAGATGGCGATGCACAGTTCTGCGACATGCTCCCCCCGACAGGCTAGCCTATGCTTATATGCTGTTTCCCACGTCCGACTCAGGTCTCCCCAACGCGTCCAGATTGCTGGGTTCGCTCGATCTCGAGGACATCCCCTGTCACGCCGGCGAGAAAAAGATGGACCTTGTGATAACGGTTTGTGGGGAACGGCCACGCAACCGACAAACTGGGCCATCGATCCGATGGCGTGGAGTCGGCAACTTGGCCATCCCCACAGTGGCCGCGTTGCCGACATATCCAGTGTAAGTGATAGGACCTGGGGATGGTGGCTTTATGCGGGTTACGAAAAGGATCGCCCCGACGAAGGACTGTTGCAGAAGTGTGGTTTTTGTTCAAAAGGCCGCGTTTTCGTTTGTACGATCGCAGCATTCTAATCCATCCTTATTTCCTGGCCGATTAATCACCTGGCCGTGACACCTTGAGCCAGCTTCAACAACCGCTCATTCTTCAACGAATCAAAATGACTCGAGTTAATACCGTGCCGGGCTCCAATATCAAGCCTTGGCTCCGCCAAACTCCCCAGGGCTACCTCTTTATCAACGCCAACATCGTCGACGTCAAGACAGGCACTCTGATCACCAACGCCTCCCTAGCCACCAGCCACGGCAAGATCCAGTCCATAACCTCGTCTACACCAGCCCCCTTGCCCGCGGACTACACCGTTGTCGACTGCCAGGGCCGATACCTCTGCCCAGGCCTCTTTGATGCCCACGTCCATCTGTGCGCCGTCCCGGGCTTCCAGGACCTGTACAAGGCCTTTGGCAACCCCAACAACGTCTCGCTCCTCCGCCAGCCATACGTGGCCGCGCAGATGCTGCACCGCGGCTTCACTAGCGTGCGCGACTGCGGCGGCGCCCAACTCGCGCTGAAGGAGGCCATCGCTGACGGCGTATTCGCCGGCCCGCGACTGTTCACCTCGGGCCACGCGCTCTCGCAGTTCGGCGGCCACGGCGACCTACGCGGGCCGCATGACCAGATGGAGTGCTGCGGTGGACACCACGGGTCGCTGGGCCGTTTGTGCAACGGCGTGCCGGAGTGCATGGCTGCCGTACGGAACGAGATCCGGTGCGGTGCCGATTTCATCAAGATCATGGGCTCCGGCGGCGTGTCGTCACCCACCGACAAGCTGGAGCATCTCCAGTTCACTCCCGCTGAGATCCAAGCCATGGTTGAGTGCGCGGACAACGCAGGCACCTTTGTGACGGCCCACGCGTACACTTCCAAGGCTATCCGGCACTGCATTGACAACGGTGTCAGGGGCATCGAACACGGCAACTTCGTCGATCCTCCTACGGCGAAGCTTATGGCCGAAAGAGGTACCTACCTGACGCCCACGCTGATCACGTACGCCCAGATGGCCTCGGAGCAGTGGAGGGGCTACCTGCCTCCCGAGTCGCAGGTGAAGAACACGCAAGTCTTCAAGGCCGGTCTCGAAGCACTCAAGATAGCTTCTGCGGCCGGCGTGACCATGTGCTACGGCACTGATCTCCTCGGTCCCCTCGGCGCGGCCCAGACGCAGGAGTTTGCCCTACGATCCCAAGTCCTGACTCCCCTGCAGGTGCTACAGAGCGCGAACATCAACCCGGCCAAGGTGATGGGCTGGGAGGATGCGATCGGACAGCTTAAGGAAGACTTCCACGCGGATGTTCTGGTGCTAGAGAAGAACCCTTTAGATAATGTAACCATCTTTAATAAGCCCGAGAAGTATGTCTTAGGGGTGATGAAAGAAGGCCGCGTGTACAAGAGCCAGTAGAGTGGATTGCCGGTAGATGCAGAGATACCCGTGAGGATAAACTCGATGCTGTAAATGATAAGCGGACAGGTGTTGGCTACATGCTGGCAAACTAGCAAGAAGAGATGAATTGTTCCCAAGATCAAGTAAACACGCTTTCTTTCAAATGGAATGACTCTCGATCCGATCTCACTCCTCCATATACGGTCGAGAGGTTTCCATCTATTCAACGACATATCCTGGTCTAATTCTTCCGATTTAAGTCCTTCAAATACAGCACCTCCCTCTCTACCTGGCTTCCATTGGATGGCGGGCGCTGGACCTTCTCCACACACCACGGCGGTATCATCGGCAATCTGCCACCCCGGGCCCAACGCGATATCGGATCTCCCATGAGTCGTAGCACTTCAGCCAGGTTACACTATCAACCTCGATCAGACACTCCAGGCTTAATAGGCAATACTCAGCTCCAATAGGCGTGGCCAGATTGCCATGTCACACGATGCCGACGATCTTGGACGGTTCAAGAATCGTTGGGTGGGCGGATTGCCGACGGAACGAAGGTTCACTACCCCGAGCTGGAGCTTTTGACTCATGTACCCCAGAATCCTTAGTTCCTGGAGTATGGGGCCATGCCAGCTGCTGAATCTGGGGATCCTGGCGAGTTGTGGGAGAGTATTTCTTGTTACGTATTTGCTTTTGGATCGCACCAACTGTATGTCCATGGACCCCCATGTGCTTTTACATTCATATACTGAGGCACTTTTCTATTCCTATCATTTTCCTACACTTGACGCCGCACGGTCTTCCTATGCTAGCATCTATCTGGATATGACACAGAAGACCCTACAGCTAAGTCGCAAATCCGGAAAAGTCAAGCACATCACGTCCCGTCAAGCCCATCAGAAACGTCTGTTCGTCATTGTACATAACGGAGAGGAACTCGTTATCCGACACGGGAGTCTGTCGTGCCAAGGTCGGCTCTTGTTGCACGACCCCTGATGCAAGCGATCCCGGCGTAAGCAGCTCCCGCCCCGTAGAGTTCCAACCGGCAAGGCCAGCCACGCTTTGTTGCGAGAGGGGCCATACGGCTTGTTGGATTGGAAGCATGGAGTCCGTCGTGAGAGGTCCTTGGCCGTTTCACTGTGTCCGGTCCTGTCTCGCAAGCCACTCCGCCCATTGGTTGTATTCAGACGACGCGGTTGATTCTTCAATGTCTGGGGGGCTTTCCGTGAAAGAAGACGTCCGCTTTAGCTTCTGAATGGCGTCGTTCGTAATGAATTGCAGAGCCTCGACGAACCGCACACCCATCTTGGCCATCATATTTCCAATAGCCATGCTGCGAAGACAATCCAGACCAAAGGCGACCCTAGCCTCATACGCAGAATCGCGCTCGAGAATTCCCGCCACCAGCGTCACAATGATCGCGATACTACAGCCTTGGAAGTCGGTAAAGGAGAAGCGCGTCATGTTGCTGGTTCGCGTCAAGTTCTCAAAGAGTTGGAGGACTTTTCTCGCGGCTTTGGCGCAAGCCTTGGATAGTTGATCGACGGTTTCGTCGATTTGGGGTATTTGCGCTTCGGGGCCAAGATGATATCGCAACTTGGCCCTTGCGACTGTCACGAGGGAGACCTTTCCCATGGCGATCCAGGAGTAGTAGTAGTTTAGGTAGAGATGGAATACTGCGTGATAGCTGGAGTCCTTGGGGGTCGATGTTTTCCAGCTTGAATTCTCAAAGCAGGGGTTTCTTCCATAGTCTGAGGTCAGCTTCGGCGCTAGCCGACCTTGTGGGCTTTGTAGCGTCTGTTAACCAGTCTCTTGAATACAGTCAGCGGCTTTCTCAGCGACATGCTTAAGGTTCCTACCCTGGTTCCGCGACTTGGTCTAATATCTTGATCAGCCGCACATAGGCTATCTGGAGTTGTATATTGTCAAAGGTTTGCACGCGGTCTAACGAGGCCAACGGAGGCGGAAGAGGCGCCGTGATGATGTCTGCACTCATTGATCGAGGACGGTTCAGCTTCGACCAGCATAGGAACGACTAGGATTTCAGACGAACCGCTCCAGGGAATAAATTGACCACCAAAGTCGACGGCGCACTTCTCTTTCGCGCTCGTCGATATTCTGATCGTCTGTGCTTTGATGGAAATCAAACACCAGTGCCTTGCGCAGTACCAGGCCCATGTAGACGTTCGACGAGCCGATGGCACTCGCCGGCATGAGGTACACGCCCAAGACGAACGAGGCCTGTATGGATTGTAGACACGGCTGATCAATAATATCAGGAATCAACGCCTTCCGCTTACTATAAATCACCCGTTCAGGATCGCCGACTTCAGGGCGAGGACCCGGCGAGGAACCGTCCGGTCTTTCAAGCTGTGTCCACTGGCTGCCAAGCGCAAAAGCCGCCATCGCGAGGCATACGAAGCTGGAGTCGGACCGCAGGTGGGAGGCAAGGTCAGTGTAGAACTGGTCAATGTCGGTCAAGAATTGGGCTTGGTAAAAGTAGAAGAAGATGTCAGTTGCGCGCTTCATGCACACGGATAGAAGGAAATCAGCCACTGGTCGTGGAGGGAAGGTATCCATGGCACTCCGCAGGCGTGATAGTTCGGCTGGTTGGAGGATGGTGGGACGGGTGATGTGCTTCCCTTTGTTAGCCGAGGGGTTCGTCGATGTGGAAAAGCCCGGCTTACTGCTTGCATGGCTACCATGTCCTGCTCTTCTGGAGCGAGCTGTGAGTCCAACAAGAAGGCCTCTCGTGGCCGCCTGTCTGATCTGACGATGGTTGAATGAGCATGGGCGGAATCGACTCGGCAGATGGCGACTCACGGCTGTCGATGGCGATGTTTTCCTGAGGGCTCTTGTCAGCACGAGCCGCAGCGACCAGATCTCCAGTTTTAGGAGACAGTCTCGCCTCGTCACCATCTTGAGGCGACTTTTCCCTGTGCATTGATAAGAGAGCAGTTGGCCTCGGCTGTCTTGAAGGGGCAGTCGGTACCTTTCAGACCGGCAGGCCAGGTTGCTCGAGGAACATCTCTGGCACGCGCCCGGGAGGGACTCGATACACTTGCTCTTCCTCGCCTTGCAGCGATCGCATCTAGAAAAAAAGGCCACATTAGTTAATGTCGACGAATATTCTGGGGGGGGTTTGCTGTCTCACGCGCGAGGTGCTCTCTTTCGATTCTCGTCGGCAACGCGGCGACGTCTCCGACGACGGATCGCGGCGGGAAAGTCCATGGATGCGGATAAGTTGCCTGTCAGACGGACGGAGAAGGAGAACCAGAGCGTCAGGAACATGTTACGTACTGTATTAATTACCCCAGAGATAAGCTCTAGAGTTGGCCGAGAGTTGTGTGGGGAATAGACCGGACCTGCGTAGTCGCATGTCGGCAATCTGGACCCTATCGGCTAAAGAACCAATAGCATTGTGAGTGTTGGGCAGGTTAGGTTCGAGCGTGTAACTATTCACTACAACTAGGTGCGATAGTTCAATCGTAGTTTCCGGGTTTTTAATTGAGCAACTTCACCAGCTAATTCGTATCAAGTTCGCCGCAAAGCTGGAGACGTTGGTCTAAGTCGTATCCTGATCATATCGGTTACTCAGACGAGCTGTGTAGTGCGAGAGGACAATTCACAATCAGCTCCGGGTAATCAACCTGCCTAGATATGCATATATGGATATTTATCTTTTTTTCATTTTTTTTTCCCACCAAAAGTACTCGTTCTACCCTCCGTTTCTCCATCCACCATGTGACAACGCCGGCTAGGGAATCAGATGCCAAACACACGGCACATATACAAAAAAAGAAGTATTATTTGGTATCATCAGAAATGCTCCCCGTCTTCCGATCTTCGCTGTCATCCTCGCAGCTATTCGCCTGGTATCGTCTTTGGGTCGGCACGCCTCGCGATGCATCTTACGAAGACGGTAACCTGGAATCCAGCTCGGCTGGGGGCCGGTGATCCATGAGCTCGGCGGGATGTTGCGGCTGCTGTTGCGGGTAATCGTATCCGCCATGCTGGTTCGGAGGAGTCGTCTGATAGTACCCTGGTTGCTGCTGTTGTTGTTG
>JAZAVK010000191.1:0-65786 GCA_037954305.1 Neonectria magnoliae
GGGGGGGGTTGTCAAGGGCTGGACTATTTCGATTTAAAACCGTGAGGCAGTTCTAATACCTGACGTAGTGTAGGGTAAGCGAATTTCCAAGAGACGGATGCCTCGGCTCATTAGCAGTTGAAGCTCCGTGCCAAGTATCAAGGTACTTGGAACAAAACAAAAGTGTCAGTTACCTCACCTGCAGATAAGGCCATATGGGCCGTTCATCTCGAGAGAAGTGCCCTGGCAGCAGCGGCATATGGTGTGTCTGCCATGGAACTCCCCGCTGTGGCAGGGGTTCTCCAGGAGGGAGCTCCGAGACACGGAAGGCCGGCAATCCATGCGGCGATCGCATGTTTGGGTCATGATGGGCGATTGTCTTCCAAGTTCCAGCGCATGATGGATGCAAAAACCTGAAACCGCAGAGGAAGGGAATCACATCAAGTTTCCTAGAGATTCCTTGACAAACAAAGAGCATCCGCAGGCAATTGCGACGAGGAATGTCCCGGGCCGGCTCGGAAGTAAAGCAACAGTCAGATAGATGCCAAGAATGCCAAACATCAAGAGTTGCTCCGTCCGTAGTCCGCCCGTACGGCCACGGCGCAGTTGTCCCTTAGCAACGGGATCGGACCAATTAGGCGCCGGGGGCCCCCCCACAGCCATATTCTTGAATCGTTGCCCCCACTAATTCCGGGACGTGACTTCGCACGCTACTTCGCAGCAAACTCTTCTTCCCTTCCAACCTCTCTCTCTTCCACCCTCTTCTTCCCTTGTTTGCTACACGCGCAAAAGGCGCACAATAAAGGGAACCAGGGCATGGCATATCTTCATCTCGCGAACTCGCTGGCAGATGGCTTCAACGCTCTTGCTGATGAGGTTCAGACCTTGACGGATCGCAAGACTGTTCTGGAGCACAAGCTGCGCTTCGCCCATGAGCAGGTAAGTCAAGCAGCACTACAAGCAGCTAAGGTACCTCGGCTGCCTGCCACACCTTTTCAGCTCTCTCTCAATCCTCCTCTCCGGTTGGATTTCAAATCAAACCACCGCCTCCTTCAACGATGCCCATCCATACATTACCCACACCCAATTCCCCATACCAAACGCACAAACCCCCAAACCTCAGCCGAAAAAGAACCCCCCCTACCTGCCTCGCCCGGTTTTTCATCCGACACAGCTCGGCGATACCGGATCTCTCTCAGATCGGTGCAGGCAGGTTCGGGGTAGCGTCAGCATGATGAGTTAGCTCTAGATCAAGAGCATGCGGCCAACTGGCACAATTGCGGAGATTGACAACCTTATACGTTCTGATACCTGACGTCTTTTTCTTGTTTTTTTCGTCACACTCCATCCTCCATCCTTCGCCAATTGTTACTATTCCTTATAAAACTTACCATCACCACCACTTTCACACTCCGTTTCAGTCATGTCGTCCATACTGACGCAAGACCGCAAACAGTTCCAGTACCTCGCAGACAAATATGCCCCGGCGGCACCTGAGATAGCAGATACGTTGGCCAAGCTCCAACTTCCTTCATATACTCCAGTGGACAATTCGCTACCCGTCCCCCTTCCCCGGTCTTACGACCTAAACTCTCAACATCAGATTGCTCTCGTCATCCGTGACGGGCGTCGAGTTGCCAACCAACTTGCGTCGCTGGGTGAAGCGAGCAAGACCACTGGTTCTAGCAGAGATACTCTGTCACAAACCTCCCACGCCGAGACATCCATGTCGACGGCCCTAGAACAAGACTTCACGGTCGAAGGAAAGAAGGGCAACCTGCAGTGCCCCTTTTCCAAACCGGCCTCGACCGATGGCTCCGGCGAACACCAAAGTAATACGCGGGATCCTACCCCCCATCAATCGATGGATCCCATCTGTGCGGCCATGTATGAAGAATCAATGTCCCAGCCTACTCGTACCAATGGCTCGTCGGCCGGAAAGTGCCCCATTCGCTATATGGACAAGCACTCGCCCCAAGAGATTGCACACTATGTCGAGACGCATAAGCACGAGCTGCCCCGAAGCCATGAAGTATGTCTGCGACGGTATCAACGCGACGAGGAAGTCAAGAAAATGGACTCCAAATATGGCGACATTGTGAGCATGATCGAAGGACTTGGCCAACTGCATCAACCTATGCTGCGCGAAACGGACGAAGGACCGCATCGGCCGAGTGATGTGGTGCAACCCCCGAATGAAAGGGTCGAGAACTGGGCGCAAGCCGTGAGTGTGAACTCGGACCCAGACGAACCCCAGGCCCCGATGCAGGCGGACGATGACCGCCAGAACCACTTCGACCGCCCACTCAAGGAGATCCGAGTGGGAGAATCACCGAGCCGGCCCTGGGGCATCTCTGTCCCAGTATACGAACCAGCAGGGCAGCATGCCAAACAGCTTGCCTCACCCCCACCTGCGCCCGTGCGCATGCCGAGTCCAGTGCAGAGTGCTCGGAGTGCCCAGACCCCTACGAAGAAGGCTCCGGGCAAGTGCCCCTTCGACCATACCAGATTCGCCGGCATGGGCGGGATGCCTTCACATGTGAAACACGAGCCCAAACCTTCTGTCACGCTGGACGCACCAGAAAAGCCAACCTTCTCGCCGGCCAAGGAGGAACTCCCGCCTCGCGAGCCCTCTATTCCTCCTCAGCCCGCTTTTATCAACCCCGACATGGCCAAGGGTGGAGGTAACATGCCCCAGATGATCTTCACGGGCCCCGTGTTCATTGGATACCCCATGGACCAGGCAATTCAATTCATGAACCAATACCGAGGGAACCAGTAAAGACGTTCGTCCTTGTTTGTGGGGGTTTTTTTTTTCGACCTCTTATTCCAGAGGATGCTTTATAGGGATGCACAGTTAAGCGACGGCGTTTGGGATCAACTACAACTGGGAAGGGAACCATAGGGACGGAGCGTTGCCGTACTTGATAAGTTTTCTTTCAAGACTTGAGATTTTATGCACATCCATCTGAGAGAGGCCGACAACGGCTGAATTATTAGCGACATGATATCCAAATTGAATTATACACCGCAAGAAGGGGATCGTCGTGACGACGATTTATCATCATCTTTGTCTATCAACCATACTCTACACTCAAGGCGCTCTTCCCGTAATGGTGGTGTAACGTGTGACAAGAATACAAACAAAACAATGGCCCCCTTAGAACGCCATCTATCCCAACGGACACCTAACCCCGTATCCCGCATGTCTGTCACATCCAAACATCGAGTCTCCAAATCATTACTGTTCCTGTTCGTTTGTACATGGCGTCTCTTGCATGAAACTCGCAATTCGCAACTGGCGGCTCTTCTATTCCTGGCTCCTCGCCTTCTTGCTTAAGGGCGCCTCTTCGTCGTCGTCCGCATCCCTGTACCCGCCATCATCCCTGCCCCATAGCGAAATGTCATCCTCGGACATGAGGACGGCGGCGTCATCGGGATCTATGAGAGACGAGGAGTCGGTGTCCTCGTAGCCGGCATCGCCCTCTTCGGCAGCGGTGCCATGGGCGTCAATGCGAGCGAGCTCGGCGGCGCGTGCCATGGTGCGGCGGTAGATGATGAGGCCGACAGTCAGGCCGACGGCGCCTCCGATGGCCATGCTCAGATAGTTGATGGCCTTGTCGCCGGCGGACATAGAGTCGCCCTTTTCGGCGAGGAGGGCGAGGCGACTGCCGATGAAGACGTGGACGAGCAGTTTGGGGCTTTGGATGATTTGTTAGTTTCTTGGATTGCTCGGGAAGTGGAAGGAGATTGGGGGAGGGGGGGATGGGCGCACCTTGAAAACGCGGTTGAGAGGGTAAAGGCCAATGGAGTGACGCTGGGAATGGTAGCCAGGAAGCCGTTGCTCAGGCTGAAGGGCAGGGGGCAGAAGCGGATGGCAGTCAAGTACCAGATGCCCTCCTGGCGCAGGACCTGGCCCAGGGCGACGAAGCGGTGGTCCTTGCCGACCATGCGATCAACGTAGCTGCTGAGGATGGTGCGGCTGGCCATGAAGGCACCCAGGGCGCCGAGGGTGCAGCCGGCGGAGACGACGGGCCAGCCCCAGGGGAAACCGTAGACGAAGCCGGATATGGTGGCGGCAGAGGAGTAGCCGACGACGGGCGGGAAGGAGGTGACGAAGATCATGCAGAAGATGATGAGCCAGCCGGCGGGCATGTCGCGCCACGACTTGGCGTACGGGGTCAGCCAGGCGAAGAAGGCGTGCGAGTAGACGAGGGCGAGGATGCCGAAGACGGCGGCGGCGACGAAGCCGACGGCGGCCAGGAGGCGCTGCAGCAGGGTGAGGCGCAGGTACATCTTGAGGACTTGCTCGCCGAGGAGCTGGGCAGAGGCGACGATGCGGCCGACGAAGGAGTTGGAGGCATGAGGGCGCGCGAGCGGGTTGGACAAGCGACGGCGGGCGGCGGACGACGATGATGAGGACCACGGCGGCAGGGAGGGAGAATCCGACGAGCCGCGCGAGGGCGACAGAGCCAGGGCCTGCGCGGTGGAGTTGTAGTCGGCAGGCATGGTGTGGTGGTTTTTCGGGCTCGAACCTTGGGGGAGATTTGATTTCGAGGGACGAGGGCGAGGATGGGGATGAGGACGTGAGGACGAAGATGAGGAAGAGGATGAGGATGAGGACGAGGATGCCGACGCAAGTGGGTGTAGGATCCAAGGAACCAAGGAATGTATTCGCCGGTGCTCTCTCGATAGTCTTACGCCCAAGGAACCGTTTCTTTCTTGTCGTTGCTATGCAATGCCGTGGCTACGCTGCCATGCTGGTGCGATCTTGGGGGAGGGAGAGAGCGTCGTCGGATGGCGCGGAGGACGAAACCGGACGAGTTGGACGAGGCAACGGCGACAGCCCGAGCAACCGGATTGAACGATGAGCGGATAGAGACGACGTCGAGAAAGGGAGGGAAAAGAAGAAGAAGAAGAAGAAGAAGAAGAAGAAGAAAAGGGAGAGCGGTTTTGGAACAGTGGGCGGACACTGCGGTTGCGATGTGCGACGCAGAACAGGGTCGAGGTGAAGCTGAAAGAGGTTGCGGGAGTGAGACTTGGACGCAGTACCAACAAGAACAAGCCCGTGGTGGATGGATTGGATCGAGTGCCCTCTAAGTTAGGTTTGCATGACGTTGCTGGGCTTAGTGAGGTACCCTGCTGTCCCGTGTGACAGTGAGACAGTGAGACAGTGAGACGGACAAGCTGCGCCCGGCCGGCGGCCCCACTATCCATGCCGACGCCCTGGAATAGACCCTGGAATACACAAGCGATTCACTTCAACGACGAAACAAACCCTCAGGCTGTGGTTTGGAGAAATTTACGATTTTTACTGCTTTCTATCTCGGCTGGTCATCGCCGTCCGCTGGGGCCCTTGGGTGGATCTCGCACGAGCAGCCTCACCTTGCCGTCGCCAATCTCCACGCCCTGGCTCAGGATGTCTACTTCGTCTTCGTCTTCGTCTTCCTCCTCGTCTCCGTTGCCCTCGTCCGCCCCGCCCTCTCGCCCCAGAGACTTGTCCCAGCTGCGCGCATCGATCCCCAGGATCCCTCCCATGTTGTTGCGGTCGCCCGGCACCGAGAACTCCCGGTAGGCGTACCGCCACTCGTTGAGGAAGTTACGGATCGCCCTGCCCACCTTGTCTTTGCCGTTCTTACTGTGGTGACCGGATCCGGTGATGGCGTAGATGGCCCGGGACTCCTTGCTGTTCTCCATCAGCACCTTCTCCAGGTACTCGACAGCCTCCTCCGGGTGCAGCCCGTGCAGGTCGACGTAGAGCTCCAGTCCGCTCGCGCTGCCCCTGTTGCGCTCTTCGTACAGCTCCCGCGCTGCCTCCCGGTGCGCCTTTCGCATCAAATCGTTCTCGCTCTGTCCTCGTAGGCTGAGGGCCTTGGCCGCCCTGGCATCGTTACGGTTCCACGCCTGTGCAGCACTGTTCCCACACGTTAGCTTCAGCTTCCCCATATCAAACATGCATTGACGGTGCTGTGAAAAGGAGAACAAACCTCTGCAGAAACTTGTTACGAAGGCCGCCGTGCTTGATGGCTTCTTGACGGGCCTTCAGATATGATTTGTTGGCTCGCTCTCCCGTCTCTAGCCAGGGGACGTGCTTCGGGCTAGGGATTGCTTGAGCAGCGGCGCTGTTTTCGCCGTTCCGGAGCCCCGTTGACACGCCGTTCCGCCCCACCTTCTTAGATTCGGGGCGAGGGGACACCGGCGCCGGCGACAATCTGACAATGTCTGCCAGTGAGCTTGGCGTAAAGTTCTCCTTGTTTCCATGGCCGTGACCACCACGTTTGCCGTGATGCTTCTTGCCCTGTTTGGTAGAGGCGGACCCCAGCGAGGGGAAAGCATCGTTGTCGTCAAACGCCGGCGCAGAGACACCAGTGTCCCTGGTTTGGTGACGGCTGCCGGGGCGAGATCGCGAGCGAGGGCTCTCGGTTCCATGGAAATGCTTTAGGCCAGGTGGAGGAGTTATACCCACGGATGGCAAGTTGATACCGCCCAGGAACCCGCCAAGTTGCTCTGGAGTTCCAGGTCGAAGAGACGGAAACGAGTTGAGATCCTGCAGCTGCAGACTTCCCTGACCCTTGGACGGCGGGGTGTTTGATCCATCGAGGGAGAGCTTGTTCATGAGCTTTGCGGGATCGTGCGAGAAGATGCATGTCTCTCCAGCTAAGCAGTTACCCATCACCCAGTACCTAGAGGGAAACGCAACTTGGTTAGGTATACGACTCAAAACATGAGTGCGGAGTGATATTATCGACTTACTTGCACAAGTGATTGCTGAGGTCATGGCTAAAGCGACAGTCTGCACGGAGACACTGGCCCGTGGACATATAGAACTTGCAAATGACCCCAGACTTTTGCTGACCGATAGGCGTGGTAGGACGGCCCTCGTGAGAAACGGACTTTCCAATTAGCACGTTCTTGGGCTCCTCCGAGGGCGTACCAAGACTGTCATCTTGGGCCTGACTCTCCATGATGGACACGATGGTTGCACTCAGGTCGTAACCATGAAGTGCCAGGGCGGCCTCGATCTCTTCATCAGTCCTGGCCTGGCCGAGAATAGAACGCAGCATGTCATAAGGCGACATGTCGGACGACTGCGCGGACATGGAAGAAAACTCGGGGGCAGCCGCGTTCAGGGCGCTGGCCACTGTGCCGACGGACGAGGTGACGCTGGCGGCATCGTCACTGACGAGCCACTCCACGTTCTCGGTTTGGTATTCACCCAAGATCTCTGTGGCAGGGGTCGGGTCGCTTGCGAACTCGTACGCGTTCAGGTTGGGACTATGGGGGATCACGGGGGTCGCAAGAGCCAGGCGCGGTGAGGCCCTGGGAGACGAAAATGGCGAGGCCGTGGATGACTTGGCCCGGCCAAAGGTGGAAGGGACGAAGCCCGGGGGAGCCAGCGGGCTCACTGCTAGTCTTGGAGATCCGGAGAGGGGAGTTGGCGAGCCGCGCCACGACGCTGGAGAGGGACGTCTAAGGATGGTCTGGCGGATAGGAGGCGGTGACGTGGAGGTCCCGCCGCCTTCGCGATAGCGCCACAGAGCGTCTAATATTGCGTTGTCGAGCGAAGTGCCGGTCAGGGACGTCTCCTTGCGAAAGAGCTCTTCCAGCCTGTCCGTCTTGTCCTCATCCTCGAGAGTGGCATCCTGCAGGATGGGCAAGCAGAGTTCGTAGTGCTCGTCGGACACCATGACTGGGACGCGTGCCCCTGACGAAGGGGGTCGATCGATGTATTACGTGGGAGGAGCGAGATGCGATGCGTTGCGTTGAGTTGCGGTGGATAAAATCTAAGAGTCGGAAGACGGGGAAAGGTGACGCGACGAAGAGAAGGAGGCGAGAGAGCGAAGCTGCTGCGGCGAGCTAAGCTGGACCGAGGAAGGATCGATCTGGAGGAGGGAGATGTCGCGGGTCGACGCAGCAGGAAAAAGGAAGGCAACTTTGAAGGGAGGAGAGGCTGTCTCGAGCTATGGTCAGCCTGGCTTCAATGGCCGGGGATGCGGCAGCGCGAAGGAGAAAAGGGACCAGAGCAAAGGTGGAGAGGCGGAGCGGGAGTTACAGCAGCCCAGCTAGAAGTGTGCAGAACCGGACCCCGACACTTACGGTTAGGGAGGTAGCATATCAAATAAACAATAAGATGAGAAAAGGAGATAGGAAGTACCGGGGCGGGGAAGAGATAAATAATAATAATAATACCAAAACAATGCAATGAAGAGCGCGCGCGCAAAGAGGAAGAAAGGGAGAAAGGAGGACAAAGAATCGAGGGTTGAGTGTGGCAGGCAGTCAGAGCGGGAGAGGGAGAGCTGATGATGGATGGATGGTGATGCAAGACCGAACGACGGAATTGGATGGGCGTTATGGTTAAAGGGAATACACCCCCACTATAAGGTACCCCGTACTGTGCTGTCCTCTCTTTTCCCAGGTAATAGGAGTTCTCGGTGGGCGGCAGTTAATTACTTGGGAGAGTGGTCGGTAGGTAGGTGGTACTTTGTGGATTGACGAGAGATTGTCGGTGACACTAACGAGCGGGCGACGCGAATGGGCGATGGGGGGAGGCTCGTTTAGCTCATTTGTCGTCACAGAGGTCGTTTCGTTTGGTGATGCTGTGACAAGGTAGGATACCAAGTCAAGTTTTTTGTCTTCTTTCGTGTGGTTTAGGGCACGTCACCGTGGTAGACTTCTTCAGCTGATACGGTGATGGGTGATGGTGATAGTGGCGGGCGACGGTGGTGATGGATGGATGGATGGTAATAGAGGCCAGGTTTCCAGTTGGAGCGAGAGCATCAGTGCCGCGCAGCCCAGTGAGTGGGCGACACCTGTATCATGCAACTTACCTCCTGAAGCTTGAGTGGTAGCAGGCCAAGCTTCCACAGGCCACCCGCCCACATGGCACGGGCGACGGGGTACCAGGCACTGGGGCCAACTCGACCTACTAGTAGGGAGACACCAAGTACGGAGGCACCTGTTACAGCTTCAGCTTCAGCCGACGGAACTGGACTGGGCGGCGGATGGACGCTCACGGCGAGACACCCTGTAGATTTAGGGGGGGGGGGAGGCTGCCATCGACGGTTGCGGGACGGGAGGGAGCCTTACAGCATCCATTGGACTATCGCCAAGAGCTGCAACTTGTCTAACTTTGGGTTGCGTCCCGCTGGCATTGGATGGTTGCTCTGCGAATCAAATTGGGTAGATGAAGAAGAACAACACCGGAATATCAGTGATTGGTAGATACGTAGTAGTTATGCTGTATGTAATTAAGTACATACGGTGTAGGACTGTGGAGTGGTTTGCACCTCTGTCTATGGAGACTGCATACGAACTAGCATTCATCCACCCTCCCAATATCAAGGTGGAGACATCCATAATTGACAGCCAGGGCGAGCTGCGGGCTTGGCATTCCCCCTCCTACCCTTCTTTTCTTTCGAGTTGTCTAGTTCTAGTTAGTTACAGTGGCGGACCCTCAGAATCCTTGACAGCCCCGGTCTTTGTTCCGGTCAGATGGCCGTGGTAAGAATGGAACTCTCATGGAAGACTCAAGCACAACTACGTAGCAACTACCTTGATTACTTCGTATTCTAATGCACAATCAATCTCGAAGAACGTGGGGAGTGCGAGCAACGAGGTGGGCCACAATCACCCTATAGAACTAACCGTTATTATTAGCCTACGAATACCGGTAGTACTACGAGTCTAGTACCCAATCTTTGTCACCATCGCCCTGGACCCCTATTCATGCGAAAACTCTGAGAAAATCAAGTTCCTGTTCCCTTTTGCCTCCTCTTACGAATTCCTCCATCTTTTTGACAAATCATTCATTTCTATTCTTGAATCATGGTGTCCTTCTGGAGCTTTGCCCGCGTTGGACCTGCAAATCTTGAATTGGAACAGTTGTCAACCATCTAACTCGCGTATAATAAACGGATCATCTGTTCGTCGTCATCCTCTGTCCAGAGAGGTGAACATAACCTAGGGTATATTTCGCCATCATCATCACTTCCAAGTTCGAAGTTGAACATACCATTGCCCTCGTTGTACCTCTTCTGTAGCATCCCAATTGAGCGTTCTCCCACTCGGGACGTCGACAGCCTCTCTGCTGTTTTGCGAATGCCTTCGACACACTGCAGCAACAGCCGCTTTCCCGTGGAACACGAATAGCCACTTGACGATGTTCGCCGGGCTGTCACCTCGCTGGTGTCTTTCGACACGCAGACGCCTGGAACTTGGGCCGTCGGCGAAAACATGATTCAGTACCTGGACCACTGGATCATAGCGTTCCAAGCACTCGCATTAAAGTCCCCGTGGAAGGTCGAGCTGCTGTGTTCAAGTTTAACAATCAATCGCCCGTGAGAAGGTCGCTTTTCCCGACAACCTGGTAATCGAGTCTCCGGTATGTAGTGCTGGATTTACGTCCTACCACGAGGCCTATCTTCGCCCCAAAAAATATATGTTGTTCTAAATAGTTGCAATAAGCCGCGAGTGTCCACTTTGGATCTCGGCGCAAACCTGAAACCTTGGTATATCGCTGAGCGACTTGATGGACCACTTGGAACAGACGGACCCGTTCTGAATGCGCGTGGTGGGGATAGAAAGCTGCTCAGTCTATATCTCGGAATACTGCTCACATATCATATTCTTAGAACGGCGGAGCAGGTTGAGTTTGGTGATACCAGAGGTAAACTGTGACCGAACTTCATGCCCTATACGCAAAAGGGCAATGAAGAATGTCAGAAAAGACGCTGCTGATCGACTTTTGCTCTTTGGAGGGCAGTGCAAGCACGGTGATCGACCTCTAAGATCCTTACCGGCGACTCGCTTGCTATCCTTGGGGGCGACCTGGTCTCGGATTACTTCCCGGCGAGAGTGGGTGGTTGGGAGAGATTCCTGAGGAACCTAAGTAAGAAAGCCAGGGACTTAGGTTGGTGACTCAACCAACCCAAGACAGTTCGAAGGATGACAACGAAACACGGAACACGGAGATGAGCTCACGGAGAAACAGAGGTTTCTATCATTCGTCCGAGTGGCAACCCACATACCTGCATGTGTGGCCAAGGTTAAGCGCCCAGGGGCATACAAAGTATAGGTAAGTATGTTCTGGGATGAGCACTATGACCTTGTCTGGCGGTAATTTCCAGACTCAGCCTTTGGGCATTCCGGTTACGAAAAGAGATATTGGTTGCCTAGAGGCTTGAGAGCTAAAGGGTGCAGAGGAATCGAGTCAGTCGTCAATTCGAACAAGTCAGTTGTCCTGTGACAGCGAGCTAAACGTGGCAAAGGTCTTCATTTGGCCGTAGTAGATGACATTGTGTTGGTGATAAACCAGCGCGAAGGCAAAAATAAGAAGAAAAAATTCTGTAGAATGACAACATGTGAAGCCTGCCATACACACCTCCAGAAAAGAAGGGGTATTGAAGCTGGAATTTGGAGATCAGGTGCGAGTAACTAACTGTATCATACCTTCAGATTAGACCGTACGATGATGATGATGGTGGGGCCTAGTCCGTGGTGGGACTTTGGTTCAGAGCGAACCAAGTTGGCGCAGAGTCTACTGTAGGTAGGCAGAGAGAGCGAATGGGAATCGCCTGGGGAGCGATGAGTCGTCGGGAGCCACGCTTAGGCCCTTAGCAGTGTAAAATTGGGATCGGATGACAGTGGAAGCAGGGAGGGAGGGAGTTGGTGAATCACAAGTGACGAGTGATGCACGCACTGATCGGTCATTACGAAGGACTGCTTACAGGCTACCAACTCGGTAGAGCCCTGTGGCCTTGGCTGTAATCTTCGAGTCGAGTCGAGTCGGGTCACTTATTCAGTCACTCACTTATCACCGACTCACTCATCACCTTCACCTTCACCTTCAGTCATCTATTATTCAGTCATTCATCGCTGGCCCGTCACACACACACAAAAAAAAAAAACACATGCACGCACACACACAACGCACACAATAGTCCGCTCAGACAGAGAGAAAAAAAACCCTGGTGGCGGGGCACATTCTCGGCGTAGGCGGTGGTGGTAGAGGGGTTGAGGAGGGGCAATGACACAGTGGGCAGAAAGGGACGGGGAAGGGGAAAGCCCCCTCAGCGATCACTAAAATAAAAAAAGAGAGGAACAAGAAGAGAGAAAAAAAACCTGCGGCGATACGCAAGGTACCTCCAAGATCTTAGGCGGGGCAGTGGCATGGTCGGTACCGCCAGTCGAGGACTCGGAGTCATGGAGTGCAAGGTACCCTGTCAAGTCAGCCTGTAAAGGTACCCTAATTGCCAGCCCCACTACTCGCCCACCACGCCGCCCACCAGCCCAACATCTTGCCCCAGCCCAATGATTGGCTGCGTGTTTTCCAAGTAAGCACCCGGGCCGCAAAGAAAAAAAAATACTGCCTCCACGCCGCCCCTCATCAACTTTTTTTTTCCTCTTCTCCCATCCTGCATCCAAAACACCAAACCGATATCCATCTCCTTCCTAGATCCCGTCGACTCTCGTCCTTCTTGCGAGAGCGTTTAGATCTAGTCGAATACCCAGCTTCCTTTCACGTCCAGCGCAGCCTTCCTCCGAAGTCTGTCCTTTGTTCCACCCGCCCACCCCGCGCTTCATCGACTTCTAGATTGAGCTGTGCTTGATCTAGATTCCCCCACCTCTTCCGCGAATATGGCTACCGAAAAGGGACTCGAGGATGTCCCCGAGGGTGAGTTCTGTCCTTTCCCGCCCTGCCCTGTGCGATACCGTTCGATGCGCGCGCTCTGGACGACGCTGGAGAGCGCTGCCCGCTTGACGCCCTGTCGTGGGGTTCGACTTTGCGGTGGTGGGCTGCCTGCGATCGTGCCCTGTGGTGCGCTTTTCCTGGTGGGCCGCGACCGCCGCAACCTCCCACCAACCCACTACGGCCTAACGCTCGCTTTCTGTGCCATGACGCCAAACACCATATCCCTCTCTACACTATGTCTCTGCCTATCCTCAACGCCGCGACTGACATTGCTGCTCTTCAGGACAGATCGAGTCTAACTATGACGAGACCGTCGACTCTTTCGACGATATGAACCTCAAGGCTGAGCTTCTCCGAGGTGGTAAGTCGTTCGCCCGCATTCCCACCACCCTTATTCCCGCACGCCGCTCACTCCCCACGCAGTCTACGCCTATGGCTTCGAGCGCCCCTCTGCTATTCAGCAGCGTGCGATTATGCCCGTCATCAAGGGCCACGATGTCATTGCTCAGGCCCAGTCCGGTACTGGAAAGACTGCCACCTTCTCCATCTCCGTTCTCCAGAAGATCGACACCAACGTCAAGCAGTGTCAGGCTCTGATCCTCGCCCCCACCCGCGAGCTGGCTCAGCAGATTCAGAAGGTTGTTGTCGCTATTGGCGACTTCATGAACATTGAGTGCCACGCCTGCATCGGTGGAACCAGTGTCCGCGATGACATGAAGGCTCTCCAGGACGGTCCCCAGGTCGTTGTCGGAACCCCCGGCCGTGTCCAGGACATGATCCAGCGTCGTTTCCTCAAGACCGACGCCATGAAGATGTTCGTCCTCGACGAGGCCGACGAGATGCTTTCTGTAAGAAATTTTCTCTCATTCTTTTGCCACTCAAACTCTATACTAACAGGTTCTTCTCCAGCGCGGTTTCACCGAGCAGATCTACGACATCTTCCAGCTCCTCCCCCAGAGTACCCAGGTTGTCCTTCTCTCGGCCACCATGCCCCAGGACGTCCTTGAGGTCACCACCAAGTTCATGCGCGACCCCGTCCGCATCCTGGTGAAGAAGGACGAGCTTACCCTGGAGGGTATTAAGCAGTTCTACATCGCCGTTGAGAAGGAGGAGTGGAAGCTCGACACCCTCTCCGACTTGTACGAGACTGTTACCATCACCCAGGCCGTCATCTTCTGTAACACCCGCAGAAAGGTCGACTGGCTCACCGACAAGCTCACCGCCCGTGACTTCACTGTCTCGGCCATGCACGGTGACATGGACCAGGCTCAGCGTGATCTGATCATGAAGGAGTTCCGATCCGGCTCTTCCCGTGTACTGATCGCCACTGATCTTCTGGCCCGTGGTATCGATGTCCAGCAGGTTTCCCTGGTCATCAACTACGACCTTCCCGCCAACCGCGAGAACTACATCCACCGAATCGGTCGTGGTGGTCGTTTCGGCCGAAAGGGTGTCGCCATCAACTTCGTTACCGCTGATGATGTCCGAATGATGCGTGAGATTGAGCAGTTCTACAGCACTCAGATTGAGGAGATGCCCATGAACGTTGCCGACCTCATCTAAAAAAAAAACACAAAAAAAAGCATCGTCTTCCAGAACCGTTACCCCAGATTGCCCTACTGCAACTTGAATCTGCAGGGCCATCTGACATCCTTGGGAGTGTCTACGGATATTTTGAGGCAGTTGATAGATCTCGTTTCTAGAGTACCATCTGGGACGGCGGAGCCGTCGGTCCGGAGGTGGTCGAGGGGGGGAGGTCCAAACTGGCTGCATGGCAGAGGCTCGGGAAGTCCCTTGCACCTAATACCTGGAAGTGTGGTGGGCTACCAAAAGTAATGCAATGGTTTTTCACCCTGCTTTTGTCCTGGTTGTATTTAGGTGTCGTTTTCATGATGATTATTTCCTTTTACGACTTTGCCTCTATAATCTCGCCATGATTGTAATGATTTTATGTAAAGTGAGCCTCAAGTCTGCAAGTGAATTGACCTAACGCTACCCTCACCAGCAAGAGCAGTCATTAGTTGGCTCTGATACTAATGGCTTCGAGTGCTTATCGATTTGATCTGTGTTGAGATTTAAATCGAAAGAAAGGACTTGATGCTTAGCCAAGTACCTGGATACATTGAACGAAGGCAGCAGTTGTCACATGGGGTTTATAAAAGAATCAATTTGGTTCAATGCCATGTCTGTATTTCCTGTACCCTTTCCTATCCTAGAAAGGCGTTTCATACAAAAGAAAAGTTTACGTTACGTCCATCGTGATAGAGATCAATCATCTTCATCTCACGACATCTTTTTGTCGATGGAAATCGTACAAGTATCCCCCGAAAATTAAGAAAAGGTATATACGGTCTGTAATCCCGTGTTTTGTTAAAAAAAAAACCCAGAGACGGAGCAGTTCTCGCCGCCCAAAATAAAACGCCTATATGGTATCACCGCCCCAGAAACTATGTCATGAAAGCAGTCGCCTTGTACTGGCTGAAGCTTCGCAGAGGCAAAAAACATGCAACTTGTGCCCGTTCACCCATGATTTATCGGGCCTGCCCGAACGTAGTCTGGGTTTGGGGCGGGCTCTGGGTGGCCTGGCCGGAGTACGCGCCGGGGATAGGGACGGCGTCGTACGTGGGTTCGTCAGCGCCGACGGGGGCCTGGACCGGGTGGTCCTGGATGTAGACGGCGGGAGGCGGAGGTGCAGAACTGATGGAGGCGAAGGCGGACTGGTCCATTTTGGGGGTGGCAGCAGGAGCCTTGGTAGGAGGAGGCTGGAGCTTGAAGCTGGAGTCGGTCTTACTGACGAATTGCGACTGAGGCTCGACGAACTGGGTGTTTCCGGGTGTGAAGGGGCTCTCCTCAATGTCGGCGAGGTTTCGATAGGCAGCGGGAGGGTGACGAGGGGACATGGCGAACTGGCTCAGAGCGGGAGACTTGGGGCCAAAGCCGGGGGTGTTGGGAGCAGACTGGTTGCGGAGCTGAGCGAGGTAGAGGTCGGAGCGGGCGCGGTCTCGCATATCCATCGACTTGAAAAGACGGCGCTTGGTGTAGTAGCGGTAGAAGACGACGCTGTAGAGGATGATGCAGAGGACTTCGATGACAACCTCGATGATGATGCAGATCATGGCCCAGTTCTGAAGACGACAGAGGAGCGCATAGTCCACCTTGTCACCAAAGACCTTGCTTCGGGTGTTGGAGAGACAGGACCATCCCCACATGTCCTTGTTGTTCGAATTGTTTTTGGAGTGCTGGAACAGAACGGCCGTGATGACCCAGAGAACTAAGCTGACCATGAACTGTAGACTTTGTTAGAATCTATGCACTGAGTCTTTGAGAAATAGGGGGAATCGACTGACCCATCCGATAGCGAAAAGAGTGTAATACGTTCCGACCTTCTCGGCGCGCTTGTGGCCGCCTCGGAAGTACGCAGCGAAAACCAGGATACAGGCAAAGAGTGACAGGCAGGCCATGGCGAGAACGAGTTTCTGGGGCCAGGCGTTGGTGCCGGTGGCCCAAGAGGGCATGCGGCTTTGGGAAGGTAAAGTACGTGTGGCATTGAACACGGCAAAAGTCGACGAGAGCATGGCAATGATGATTAGAGAGCAGCTGAAGTTGACGCCACGGAGAGCGAACTTGGCCATCCGAACGCGAGCCTTGATTTTCTGTCCAGGTGTTAGTGCGAAGGCCCGGTAGGCGAGGAACACGGCGAGACACGTACCACATCGCGAGCCTGTTCCTTCTCGGTTGACAGCTCTCGCTTCTCCAGAACGTCCTCCTGAAGGAAGGTCGGGCTGAGGGGGTTGTTGAACTGCCTCGCAGGCGTTCCGGGCATCCTCATGGCGCTCTTGAGGGGAGTCCTGGGAGTCATTGGGACGGTGACGGACTCTCGGTGTCCGATGTAGCCAAAGCCGAGATCACCAGGTTGGGTCTGGGCGAAGTGAGACTTTTCCGGGTCGGCGAAAGGTGATCGTGCGTCGACGGGAGAGTGAACTGAAGTGGCCTCGGCGAAACGGGGAGTGCGAGGCTTAAGGGAGCCGTCCGAGGAAGAAGATCCGGAAGAACCAGTTCGGGTGGGTGTAAGATTCAGAGCGGCAGGCCGCCTCTTCGCATCTACGTTATGCATGTCAGCTTGGAGCCCGATGGACTGGCGAGTCAGCTTCGGCGGCGACGGACCTTGTCCAGCCATGCTTTATCTTTGGTGAATGTGAAGAGTAAAATAGCAGAGCAAATTGTGTGACAATGGTGATGATGGTGAAAGTTAAGTGTTGTGACGATGAGACAGGTGCTTCAACACAGTCCAAGGCACATTCTTAGAACGAAGTAGAAGAAATCGAAAGCACGCGGAGAGACCAGCTATCGAGGAACAAGAGAGAGGTCCAAAGGGGCGGGCAGATGTGGGAGGATGGCAGTTTTGAGGTTGCAGCTTTGGGGGGAGGGAGCAAGCTCATTCGACGACAGCAGACGCCGGCGATGGGACAGGGACTCGGGAAGGGAGGGGCCGCAAATAGCACCTGGGATGGCCTTACTTAGGATGGAGGACAGATGGAGTACAAGCGCTCTGATAGGTAGGACCGATGCGCCGGCCAAGTGATTCGGGCTCAAGTTAGACGCCCACGTTTGTCGAGAGGTGACGGGGAGGTGGCGACGGGTGCAGGAGCTGGGCCGGCGGCTGCAGAGCGGGCTCACAAGTCGCACAATCTCTCACGCTTTGACACTTGATGGAGTTGTTCGTGGAGGGACAGCTTGGTGTTGGACGAAGCCGTGGGATGGATCTTGTGCAACGTCGAGCTAGGAGAGACAGAGAAACAGAGAGAGGACCGCAAAAAGGACAATAACAGGAGTATCACGGAATGTTTGCAAACAACAGAGAGGGGGGTTTCCCTTGTGACTAGGCGGGAAACTCGATGTTTTGTGTGGTCGACGCCGCAAGGACGAGCAGATAGAAACGACAGGCCAGGCCAGGGTCACGGCAAGGGGCAGACAGCCTAGACAGGCACGAGCAAAAGCCGAACAAGAGACAGCAGCGCATCCGTCTGCAACCGGTGGACGCTGGAATACCCGGCAGCACCCCATTTGGCGTCGAGCGCCCCCGTCGATGCATCCCTGGCCCGGGCTGTGGTTGGAGGTTTTGGAGGCTTGATTGGAGGTCCGCGGCTAACGTCCAGAGCGTGGATCGCGGAGAAGAGGCGTCCTGGCCTTGTGGTTGGCTGGCTTCAGCAGCCGCTCACCAACCCCCCCGGTCGACCCCAGCGAGCGATCTGCCGCCTTGATAGGCCGCCGTGCGGCGTGCGCTTTCATCTTCACCTCGGCACCCGCCAATCAGATCCCCCGAGTCCGTGACGGCCCCCCAGCCACCTGCAGACGTCGGCGGCAACAACGACGCCCGGATTCGCCGTCTCTCACACCGCGGTCCACCTTGGCTCCGAGGTCCACAACGTCCACTACTCGCCGCCGCCCGCACCGACGACGCACCAACATCTACGTGATCCCATGGATGCAACGTGCGTGCGTGCGTGAGTGTGTGCTTCCCTGGCTGCTCTCTGCCAAGCTCTTGGGGGCACAAGGCTTGTCTTTCTTTGTTGGCGAGTCCCTCTGTTCCGGTTTCGACGGGCGTGACTCTCCGCCCCTCCCGCATTGGCAGATGGAGTCGCTTTCTAACGCAACTCGGTTGGGCTTCATCCAACCGTGTGGCGCAAGAATTCTCATGGCGGTTTGACGACTTGATGACTCGACGACGTTGACTCTTCTGGCAGGCCATGCCCTTCACAAGCTGTTAGTTACACCGTGTAGCGTCCATTGCTAACCTTGTCATCTTCATCCAACCCCGTAGCCCGCTGATGCTGCTGAGCCTGGAGTCTTCATCAGCAGCATCCTGGGCATAGAGTTGCCTGCCTGCGAGGCCACATCGTCGTACAGCTGCACACGAATGCGACAGTGAGCTCTTTTTTTGCAGCTTCCTTGTGGAGGTTGGTGACGCCCCAGCGAATGTCCCTCACCCTTTTGCGATCATAATGCTGGTTGTTGTAACCCCAATCTCATCCATGTCTGACCTCGCAGGCTCCAAAAGCAAGGGCTAAAATTAGCCCACGGAACAAATTACAGCGCATGGGCTGGTAACTTTTGTGTGATAAGCGTCGCGTGCGTCAGGCGGGTTTTCGTCTTTTCGATGTTTCCCCGGCACTGAGTGCAACCCGACTCATCAATCCAGCCAATATTCCGATGTTGGTGAGTGTGCCGAGTTGCGTCATGTCATACCTCTGAAGTGATCACGCTCATCTTACTGCTTGAGTCGATTGTTTCTAGAGCCGACCGTGTTCTACACTACCGCAGCCCCCAAAGTCAAACTACCTTAGCTTGCGGCGTTAATGCAGTTCTGTGGCTTTGTAGTAATGGCCAGTTAGAAGCGTTACTCATCAGGATATCTGAACACCAGAAATCCTTGATCTCTAAAGGTAATTTCTCATGCTCCTGTAAGGTAGTTGACATCTTGGGGCTCCCATCATAGTCGAGGCTAATGGGAGCTACTCTATTTACCTTATCTACTTATCTTAGGCAGAGTAGGTAGGCAGTTAGTCTCGTTGCGTCGCGTTACTGAGCTCCCGTGCCAGGTTACGGCTGGCGCATGGTAAGCCGATTTCATGACAATGATAAAGGGCATTATCTGATGGGTGAATTATCAACTTGATACTTTTTGAGCATTGATGGCTAAGAACTTCGAAGCGTATGAACAAATCTTATTGATCAAAACGATCGGAATCCGACAAGGGCATGGAGCTACCCAGACCTTTTGCCTCTCTCTCGGAAGCTGTGGCGTGCCGGGCTTCATCCGAGGAGGGGAAGCAATCCTTATCGCCTTATCGGACCCTTTTCGGTTTAGCGTAAGAGTCATAGTCATCTCAACTGACTGCACACGAGGAATTTTGCCCAACACCAAGGCGAAATACGCAAATACCTGGCTATCCACGACACCAGGACCGTCACCATCTCGAGAAACCGTCAGATCTCCGAGTATAATTTTTCTCCCGACCTACCCCACCCATTTTTACCCTCGCAACTGCCCCAACTGCGACTTCACGATCGAAATACCTCGTGAAATCCGGCGAATTGCCCCACCTCCCACCATGTCTGCCAACGGCGACCCCAAGTACGACGACATCGAGTCTGAGTCCGACTCCGGCGAGTCCGTCGACCACAATGAGACCGGCGATGGCGTCGACGAGAAGTCGCTCAAGTCCGCCCTGAAGAAGTCCAACCCAGCTATCGCAGAGCCCGCGGCCCAAAAACCCCCGCTGCCCCCGCAAACCGACCCCAAAGACCTCGACGTCGCTTCCCTCACTCCTCTGACGCCCGAGATTATTGCCCGACAAGCCACCATCAACATTGGCACCATCGGCCACGTCGCTCACGGAAAGTCGACCGTCGTCAAGGCTATTTCCGGTGTCCAGACCGTTCGATTCAAGAACGAGCTGATCCGAAACATTACCATCAAGTTGGGTTACGCCAACGCCAAGATCTACAAGTGCGATAACGAGCAGTGCCCCCGACCGGGATGCTACAGAAGTTACAAGAGCGAGAAGGAGGTTGACCCTCCCTGCGAGCGAGAGGGATGCGAGGGCACCTACAGGCTATTGCGACACGTCTCGTAAGTTGCGCCGTCGGGAACGAGTTGAGACCTTACTGACCCCACTCCACCAGATTTGTCGATTGCCCCGGTCACGATATTCTCATGAGCACCATGTTGTCAGGTGCCGCCGTCATGGACGCCGCCCTGCTGCTCATTGCTGGCAACGAATCTTGCCCCCAGCCCCAGACCTCCGAGCACTTGGCTGCCATTGAGATCATGAAACTCGACAAGATCATCATCCTCCAGAACAAGGTCGATCTTATGCGGGAAGAGGCTGCCCAGCAGCACTACCAGTCCATCCTCAAGTTTATTCGAGGAACTGTCGCTGGCAAGTCCCCCGTTATCCCCATCTCTGCTCAGCTCAAGTTCAACATCGATGCCGTCAACGAGGCCATCGTCAACACCATCCCTGTGCCCCCTAGAGATTTCAGCATCGACCCCCACATGATTGTCATTCGATCCTTCGACGTCAACAAGCCTGGTGCTGAGATCGACGACCTAAAGGGTGGTGTCGCTGGTGGCAGTATTCTGCACGGTGTCATCAAGCTGGGCGACGAGATCGAGATCCGACCCGGTATCGTCTCCCGCGACGACAGCGGCGCTCTCAAGTGCACTCCTATTTTCAGCCGCGTCGTCACCCTCAACTCCGAGGCCAACGACCTCAAGTACGCCGTTCCTGGTGGCCTTATCGGTGTCGGCACCCGCATCGACCCCACCCTCTGCCGAGCCGATCGTCTCGTTGGTTTCGTCCTGGGTCTTAAGGGACGATTGCCCGAGATCTACAGCGAGATCGAGGTCAACTTTTATCTCCTCCGCCGTCTGCTCGGTGTGCGAACCGCCGACGGTAAGCAGGCCAAGGTTGCCAAGCTGGCTAAGAACGAGGTCATCATGGTCAACATCGGATCCACCTCGACTGGTGCCAAGGTCGCTGCTATCAAGAACGATGCTGCTAAGCTGGTCCTGACCAGCCCTGCCTGTACCAACATTGGCGAGAAGGTCGCTCTGAGCCGACGTATCGAGAAGCATTGGCGTCTCATCGGATGGGCCACCATCGCTGCGTAAGTTTCAGTCTCGCCCCTTTCCTCCGTCGTTGCTAACCTAGGCTCTCAGCGGTGTCACTCTCGAGCCCAGCACTTCCTAAATGATGCGGATTAAAAAAAAAAAACCAGCGGGGTGAGAACCTAAATCGCACGATCTTCGGCTACGCAAATTCCGAAAACGCGGGACGCCAAGGAAGGCAGTCTTTGACGGCTTTTGAGTAGACGACTGGCGCAAGAATGAGGCCCGGTGTTTACTGTGGTTTTCGGAAACTTGGGGATGATGGCCAGGCATTCTCTTGGGGGGAGTTTGGGGGGTAAGGGGTCATGTAGCAGATAGCTAGCTGTAGTTGCGTTGTAAATGCATGACGAGGTCACGCTGCCTCATGGAAAGGAGAAAAATGTATGCCCTTGACAAAATCAATTGAGGATGGATTTGCCCAATATCGAATGAGCGTTTATTGAACCGCGACTGATAGTCTATTTCCTGACTTTCCTTGCATGCTTCACCAAATTCTCTATTACCCCTTCAAACGCCTCTCTATCTCCAATCTTTTCGTCGGTCCGTTTCTTCCAGTACTCTAGTGCCTCCTTGGCTACCCACTCCATGGCTTCTAGTTTGGCCACGTGTGTTTTGAGCTCCCCGTCTGTCATGCCGTTCAGAGCCTCGTCCGTGGTCATGCACAAGTGACGCGCAGCCACGAGATCCAGCTCTGGCTGCGGGGGAGGGCCTTTGCGTTTCTTAGACGCCGACGGCTTGCCCTGGGTGTCGACTGAGGTGGACGACCCGTTGCCCTCGCCTTGCCGTAGCCGGGATATAGAGCGTGAGTCGCTGGATGTGCGGGGAGAGGTGGAGGGGACGTGGAGGGAAGGGAGGATAAGCTTCTTCTGCTTGGAGGCCGGGAGGATCTCGTCGAGATCGACGGGAACGCCGAGCGAAACGAGGAAGAGACGGCGTATGCGCGATCGGATCCAGTCGGGGGGAGCGAGGGGTGGAGGGGCGACGAGCTGGGACCAGAGCGATGCCGATCGTGGTGTAAGGAAGATGGAGGAGTCTTTGGAGAGAGGCGGAAAGGTAGGGAGGTCGAGCTCTTCGGGAGGAAAGAGGTCTGCCAAGTAGGGTTCTAGGGCTGAAATGACGCTGTCCGAGTCTAGGCCATCGAAGTCCGGTATGGGCTGAGAAGTCTGTTAGCAATGCAAGCCATAGAGTTACGAGGGGCCAAGGCGCACAAATGGCAATTGTGTTTGTTGTTGTTGGAGCGGGAGTGAGGCCGGAGCGGGAGTGGTATCTGGAGTGACTTCGGGTTGTTGGAAGCCGTCTTGGAAATCATCGAAATCATCGTCCTCGTTTCCCTCCTCGAAGTCATCAAAGTCGTCTCCGAACCCGTCGGCATCGTCATCCCCATTTTCATCTTCATCTTCATCGCCGTCGTCATCGTGACGGCTATCGCCCTCTTCCTCATCGTCATCACCATCCTCTACGGGAGGTGCTAGAGGGGCTTGAGAGGCGGATTCGTCGGCTTGGGACTTCTCTATTGGAGAGCCTGGGGGGGACGGTGGATCATCTACGCGAACGGAATTCAGCGGTCAACATGAATCTTCTTTGTGCTCTTTAGGACTGTGCTCCTCCCGTACCAGTAGTGCTTTCGCCTTGAATTTCCTTGATATTCCCCTCCGAGTCCAAGACCAGGTCTGGAGGTGTATCCGCCTTGCGCCTATCCTCAAACTTGCCAGAGTGTGATTCGGGAACATCACCAGGAGCCTCCTCCACGAGAGTGGCAGGGACCGTAGTATTTACGGTGGAAGAAGGCCTATGGGATGAAGCATTCTCTGGGGTGATGGCGATCTCATCGGGAATAGCATCATGTTCTCGCTTGGCATATGCTTCGGTGCCGGGGACTTCGCCATAAGCGGGTTCGTCGTCGACCTTCTCGACCCGGGTCTTGGGGATGGGAGAGCTGAACGTGGGGCTCACAGGCACGGACTGGGCATCGGTGAACTGATCTTCGGAGTCGGAGGACTCAGCTGGAGCCAAGTCAGCACGAAGTCACTGTGTAAGCACATGTTTAACGTACCCAGATCATGCGCTCCCGGATCCGCGATGGGAGCTCCTTTCGGAGGCTCAAGCTTTGCAATATCGGACATGATGGTTGTTTGCGGCAGAATATACTACTTAGAGCTATTAGGGGTCGAAGAGACGGCCCAGACGGACATGTGATAGTCGATCTCGTCCGTGGGGCGAGGGAGTAGAAGCTCGTGGCAGGCTGGCTGTCAGCTGGGTTTGTCTGGCCGCGTGGCTGGCCTGGAGAGAGCAGATATCAAGATCGATACATTTCCGAGGGTCCCAGAAATGAAGCGATCAGTCAAGCCGAAATCAGGGGGGAGGTAAAGAGTCAGGCTGGGAATTGCTTGGCCGTATCGAGAAAGGAGGTGTGGTCATTGAGCCTCGAAGGTCGCCCGCAGCGAGCTTCATCACGTGGGGTGGGTTGCTGTGTGCGGGTCATTCCGTCCGGTCGGTACGTACTCCGTCCTGCCGCCTATTACTTAGTCCTGGGTCCAGCTGCCAGGGCCCTGCTGGCTACTGCTGCCCGGCGACTGCAGGCCTGGCGCGCCTGGGCGCCTGGAACCGGCGCGTGGAGCTGACAACCATCACCAAGAAAAAAGCTCCTAATCGCTTCGCTGACCATCAAAAGTTCAGGCATCCTGCTGCCTTCATCGCAACCACAAATCTCTCCATCGCCAATCTCCTCGAGTAGATCACGAACCTTGCATCCTCACACCACTCTCGACAAATCGCTTGCTCTCGAATGGTCGATTGTTGAGCCTTCTCACTATTGGCGCTGCGACCGACGACCACTCGCGAATTGAGGAAGCTCATCCACATCCCCCCAGTCACCATCATGTCGTCGTTTAACTTTGGCACCCCAAGCTCGTCAAGTGCACCTTCGAACAACAATACAACCTCGGCGCCAACTCCGGGCGGGCTATTTGGAGCTTCCACTGGCACTCCCAGCTTCTCTTTTGGTACGCTCGGTAACTCCTCAGGTGCCAATAACAACACAACTCCTGCCGACAACGCTGGCTCCTTGTTTGGCCAACAGAACAGCGGCGGTGCAGCCAAGCCAGCTGGTGGACTGTTCGGCGGCAGCAGTGCAGCTCCGGGTCTTTCTGGAACACCGACATCGTCAGGGCCGAGTCTCTTTGGCGGAAACACCTCCACGACCCCGGCGACAGGTGCTGTCTTCGGAGGAGGTGGTGCTTCCACGACACCTGCGACGACATCTGCTCCGGCTAGCGGAGGTATGTTCGGTAGTGCGACCAACAGCACTGCGCCCGCGTCGGGAGGAATGTTCGGCAACGCGGGTAACACGAGCAGCAAACCAGCAGCAAACGCGTTCGGAGGCGGTGCATCTACCACCCCTAACGCCAGTGCTCTGTTTGGCGGACAGAACAAAGCCAACCAGGCTCAGGGAGCGTCCGCCACTTCTACGGCACCTGCCGCCGGTCTCTTCGCCAGCACCGGCAACTCTTTGTTTGGAAGCCAACCTGGCCAAGGAACCACCACTTCCATGGCGGGTGCTGCGACTCCTGCAAAGCCAATGTTTTCTCTAGCATCAACCACACCCGCCGGAGCCCCTCCTGCGGATTCCTCAAAGGCTGCCCCGTCCGCTCTATTCCAGAACAACATGGCACAGCCAGGAACGGCGGGAACGGCGTCGAACCTCTTCAGCGGCGGAGCCAAGCCTGCTGCTACCCAGCCTGGTACCTCAGCACCGGCAACATCAGGTCTCTTTGGTGGTGCCCAGGCAACCCCCGCGCCCGCAGGAGGATTGTTTGGCGCAAAGTCAGCTACAACCACCGCTCCTCCGGCCGGGGGGCTGTTTGGTGGTGCTAATACGACTACTGCTACCACTCAAGCGACTTCTTCGACACAAGCTGCTACTACCTCGACTGTGGGCTCGATGTTTGGTGCCAAACCTGCCGCGGCGACGACGTCGGCGCCCAGCTCGGCGCCTGCTGCCGGTCTCTTTGGGGGAGCGGCCACTACTTCCGCTTCATCTGGATCTACCACAACGACTGCGCCCGCTGGAGGACTGTTTGGTGCAAAGCCCGCCGCAACTACAGCTGCTGCGACTCCGGCTGCGACTACCACCGCTGGCGGTCTGTTCGGTGGAACTCCCAAACCGACAACCGAATCGAAGCCTGTGGGCGCCCTCTTCGGCAGCCCAGCCACGACCCAAGCCCAGACTACTACGGCACCTGCGACGACTTCCGCTCCAGCTACCGCCAGCCTGTTTGGTGCCAAGGCGACTACGGATACCTCCAAGGACACTGCAAAGCCAGCGACTCAAAATGGAACCACGAGCGCATTGGGCGCGTCTACTACTGGGCCAACCTCGCAAATGGCCCGACTCAAGAACAAAACTATGGAGGACATCGTGACCCGGTGGGCTTCAGACCTCTCCAAATATCAGAAAGAATTCAAGGAGCAGGCCACCACGGTGTCGACCTGGGATAGAAACCTGGTGGAAAACGGGGAGAAGATTCAGAAGCTTTACCTTGACACGTTTGAGGCTGAGCGGGCTAGCCACGAGATCGAGCGCCAACTGGCGGCTGTCGAGGGCCAACAGGATGAGCTCGAAGCTTGGCTAGACCGATACGAGTCTGAGGTCCAGGACATGTTCGCTAAGCAACTTGGGCCTGGCGAGCAGTTGGCGGGCCCTGACCAGGAGCGCGAGAGAACGTACAAGCTGGCGGAGAAGTTGACACAGCAGCTGGATGAGAAGTCGCGAGACCTTTCCAAGATGGTTAAGGAGATCAATGACATTTCGGGCACACTGAGCAAGGGTGCCAAGCCAGAAGACCCGGTAAGAATGAGCTTCATGACCGAACTGGGAGGAAACACGCTAATAATTTAACGCAGCTGAGCCAGATTGTTCGCGTTCTCAACGGCCACCTCACGCAACTGCAATGGATCGATGCTAATGCCTCGGCCCTCCAAGGCAAGGTGGCGGCAGCCCAAAAGTCGACCAGCAACCTGGGAAACCACTACGCCGGATCGGACAATGATGCGGCGGAGAGCTTCTACCGATCGTACATGGGCCGGAGGTGAATGGGTAATCCAGAAGGAGAAGAGGAGCGATTTGTGTTGGTATTGGAGTTTGGGAAAGATTACAGGGAACCCCGCAAGAAGACCGAACGAGATGCGAGGCGCGCGCGTAGCCGATCTCGTAGCCGACTCGTTGCAGTGAGTGGGAACGAGAGATGGATGGTGTGCACTCGGGGTGCAAAATACATAAATGTTCTTGTACACTAGCTTAGACTGTGGAAAAGGCAAGCTCTGGATGATCCGTCATGTTCTCGATGCGATGTGTTGATGAGCTGAAGCAAATCTCCCGCAAGTGGCTTCCCCGCAAGCTTTGGCCACCCGAGATATCCGTAAACGACAATTCCGAGGTATTGAGAAAATTTTAGTTCTTCTCGCCGCCCTGCTCCCTGGTGATCTCGTCACTGAAAGGAAGAAATGTTAGTATCCGTGTGTAGCTTGGATAGAATTGGGGAGTCTTCAATTGGTTGGTGCCCGGGCGGAGTGGAAGAGACGACGTACATGTGCTTGGAGAGGCGGGCAAGGTGCTCCTGCTGCTCGTTGAGCTTCTTCTTGAGCTCAATCAGCTTCTCCTTCTCGCGCTGGCGGATGGCGTAATCCTCGTTGGCCTTCTCTCGTCGCTGGAAAGCATCGCTGGGGAGGATGGTCAGCAGTGGCGGGGGAGATAATTGAGCAATTGAGGCTGTTTTGGTGGGGTATTGGGCGTGACGGATGCTGAACGATCAAAGCTCAAAGCTTGAACTTACCCAGGGCCGCCAGTCTTGGGGGGAGCGCCGGTAGCACCCTCGGTCATGACGCGGGCAGTGGTGGAGAAGCAGCGGATGGGACGAGCAGCGGCCGCCTGGCGGAAAGATGATCGAAGCATGGTTGCGAGAATTGGATGAAGGTGGGATCCGAGAGGTTGATGGTTTGGGTTGGGTTGTGTGGTCTGGGTGTGACGATGACGTGGGAGGGTGGTTAAATGGTGGTGGAAGAGCCGAGCAGAGCAATTGGGGAATTGGAGGGATGATCTGATTGCCCGAGCTCTCTACTTTCTAGGCCCGCAGCCCGGCCGCCGGGAGAAGCTGGGGCGTCACGGGTGTTAGTGAGCGTCAGTGAGCGTCATAGGCGGGTACCAAACTGGGCCACCTCTACTGGGCGGGGCTTTTGGCAGAAGCAAAGTACCCGCGTAACGCGGACGACGGGCAGTGGACGATGGGCAGTGGACGACGGGCAGTGGCGGTAAATCCCGGCCGGCTCCGCTTCGTACGCAGCTCCCGTCGGATCTGGGAGAGAATCCATGGCGGACGAGGGTTGGAGCTGAAGATCACGAGAGGAGGGAGCGGTGGCTCGTCGTTCGTTGGCTGGCGGATGCAGGACGTCTGAAAGCGGCCTACGAGAGGACAGAATCCGGGCCGGGATCGTGTCCCCGGGGTTCCTTGTAGCAGCACTTGGGTAAGGTGTCAGCCCTGTCGGTTTCTTCCCGCTCTTTGGTTTTTACGGGAGATTTACGATGGCTAAGACATTGTTTCCGACGCTGTTGAACTCTGGCCGAAGAATGAATGAAAGCAATTCAGCCCAACTGTGGCGCCACAAGCTGTGTGTGAGGGAGGCTTACACAAAACTGCTCTCCATTACGATCCTCCTCATGTGACGAGCCCGGGTGGCGTGAACAGGGTCGCGGATGACGAAAGAAAGCGACCTGATGATGGGTGAGGCAGCAAGGTGAAGGCAGACATCACCAGATCTTGGATGCACGACCGCACGGAAGGAAGTTCGGGTGCAACGCGGGGTAGGTGAGAGGTCGGCCGAGAGTTTTGACTCTTCAATCATCCCACGTCGCTTTTTAGCCACTCACGATGAACTCTGGATTAATGTAAGACGGTTAAGTGGATTGTCTCTTGCTGGGCACGACCCTTGTGTAGTCTTGAGACCCCAGAGTACGGGAATGAGCATCTTGCTATTAGGAAATTAGACTACTACCCGCCCCAATTGTGCATATGCCTTCGATACTTTGTCTAAAACATGCAGCGGCAAATGCCAGTTGACGTGATTGCCGACCTCACGAATTGTTGTGATAGAAACGAAAACGGAAACGGAAACGGAAGTGGAAATGGAACAACCAACACCAGTGGGTGACTCGTCCAAGAGACAATGGAGGTGCTATATCCGAGGGCGTGGCTGAATTAGATTGTCCTGTAATATGTGACGGATCCGGGATGCGTGAGGCGTAATTAAAGAGCCACGGGCTGGCGCAAGCGAACTTGGAAAGTCGGAGAAACGAACGAGTGGGTGAACGGGCATGAAACACCTGACGGGAACATGAGACTGGTTGACTGGCATCTGGCAGTGAGTGGCTGCGAGTGTGACACGGGCAAAACAAGGACGGGAGTCCCAGGACCGGGCTGGAGATGACTCAATGCGGGTCTCTTTGTTGATGCCTTTCATCCATGCCTTGTGGCAAAGTGTGCCAATGTGCTAATAAGGCGACGACAGAGAGAGAGAGATGATGATGGAGGAGGGTAGGGCAGACGCATGATGATGGTGATGACGACGATGATGAAGCGGATGGACTTCCTCTCCCTTCCTCGCCCTTCTTCGTTCAGTTCCCACCCCACCACGAGCACAGGCACACACACACTCTCTCGTCAGTCTCTCTCTGTTATGTTCGTGACACGCGTGGGCGCACAACAAACGGCGCACGCCTTCCTTCTACTCTGGTCCGACCATTGACGACGGCTCCCCCACTGCCAGGCTCGGTCGGATAGAGGCCAAATTAAACTGCAAAAAGCGATTGGGAATTTTGGGAATTACACTTCTAATTGCACACATCCTGGCAGGTCAAAGTAAGCAAGTTGGCAAACAGGCCCGGCAAATAGATAGGCAGGCAGCGATGATGAATTAGCGGTCTTACAGCGGGGTGGATACAAGACAGGAGGCTCAACGCGCCTCCTCCTGACTGCGACGTCTGCCACCCGCCTTCCATGTAACTTAGGTAAGGTACTGCACCTTTAGGCTAGCTGCCTCTCTCCATCTTTGGGAAGTTGAAATTTGAAAATAATAGATGCCCCGTCCGCCGCCGCACACCTGTGATCTCCCTGCCTGGGGTCTGCCTGTACCTTACCTGAGGAGGAGCAGGAGACTACTGCTACCATCCCACGGGAGATGTGCGGAGTCAGTTGGAGCGCTGGGTCCATCCCGCCTTCTCTCTTTCCGCGCTGGTTCGGTCCAAGTATGACGCAAGTATCTTGAGGCTATGCATCCAGCCAAAAACCTAGGTGTTCCAGGGCACATGAGCAAAGGGGTTAGCAGGCGTTGAGTGACCGCCGAGATACATGTGTTTGCACGTGAGACTTGCAAGTGGGATTCATTCCACACCTCAAGGGAAACGCAACCGCGGATTGGGCGATCTGGGGCGTGCATAACAGCGACGGGCGCCCTGGGACTTCCTAGGGGGGAGGCCAGTCAACCAGTCAGCAGTCGCTCGCCGTACCCCGGCTGCTAGGAACTCGCCTGGCCCCCAGCGATGGGTTGATTGAGCGGCGAACGGGTCAGGCAGCCCAGGGCTTGGGCTGGGCCTCCGCCCGCTGTACGTGCCGCCCGGTACCTATAGGTACGCAGAAGCCCCCTTCAAAGCCCCCCCCCAAAAAGCCCCTTCTCAATTTCCATCCATCCACGTTTTCGCTCGTCAATCAACTTGCCCAATCCCCCAACAACCCCCGAAGCCCCGACTCGAACCTGACCTCCGCTGTACGCTCCTTCTCCTGCCTGTTCCTGTTCCTGCTCCTGCTCCTACTCCTGCTTCTGCTCCTGCTTGCATCCACATTCATCCACATCCATCGCATCTCTGCCGTCCCGCAAAACTGATTCTTTCTCTCAAGCCGCCGTCGCAACCGTTTTTCCCTCCCCATCTCCGATCTCTCTCTGTCTTTCTAACATCCCACGACTTTCCGGTACGTACGTCGCTGCCCCCTCCTGCGAGCCTCCTCACGCGCCGTTGTGCTGTGCTGTGTTGTTGTGCTTCTTTACCCCCCTCTGTCGTCATTGCCCCCAGAGCAAAACGAACACGCATCCCTCCCCCTCCTTTTATTTGCCTTTCACGGCACCTGAACTACCGCGATCCCCTCGCCTGCTTCGTTCTCGACGCTCCTGAGACGCCTTATCGCTGTTCCATAGTCGCTCGTCGCTGCCATCGCGCCCTGCCCAGGGAGGTGTCATCGAACCCCGCCACCGACGGCCGAGCCAGGAGCGGGGAGCCTCACCGAGTCGGAGTCGTCTTGTCCGCCTACAAATTTGCCCACGCGCAAGGCGCATCCATCTCCTCTCTCGTTCATCATTTCTTGCGGCCTCATCTGCTCCTGCCGTCTTCACTTCAACGCAATCGCCCTTCTTTTGGTCCATTTACCTCGCTTGCGCCCGCTCGCCCCTCCTGTCACGGTCCTTTACCGCTTCTCTGACAACCCGCAACACCCCCTTACTAACTCATCGGCCGAATCTAGTCAACACCGCCAAAATGGGTAACGATGATGCTGTCTACCTGGCCAAGCTCGCTGAGCAGGCTGAGCGCTACGAGGGTACGTGATGATTCCCGTCCTGACTTTGTACCTGTGTGTTCTTAGGGGGTTCCCATGCGCTGACCTTAGTGCGCCTCCACAGAGATGGTCGAGAACATGAAGATTGTCGCCTCTGAGGACCGCGATCTGACCGTCGAGGAGCGAAACCTTCTCTCCGTCGCCTACAAGAACGTCATTGGTGCCCGCCGTGCATCCTGGAGAATAGTCACTTCCATCGAGCAGAAGGAGGAGTCCAAGGGCAACTCGTCCCAGGTTACCCTTATCAAGGAGTACCGACAGAAGATCGAGGCCGAGCTTGCCAAGATCTGCGACGACATCCTCGAGGTCCTCGACCAGCACCTCATCCCCTCGGCCAAGTCCGGAGAGTCCAAGGTTTTCTACCACAAGATGTACGCGCCAGCAGCCTTGACCCCTTTCACTTGCGTCCCGACGACTAAAACATGATAACAGGAAGGGTGATTACCACCGTTACCTCGCCGAGTTCGCCATTGGCGACCGCCGCAAGGACTCCGCCGACAAGTCTCTTGAGGCTTACAAGGCTGCCACCGAGGTTGCCCAGACTGAGCTCCCCCCTACCCACCCCATCCGCCTGGGTCTTGCCCTCAACTTCTCCGTCTTCTACTACGAGATCCTCAACGCTCCCGATCAGGCTTGCCACCTTGCCAAGCAGGCCTTTGATGACGCCATTGCCGGTAAGTTGTCCGCTGGGATGATTCCTGTGAAATCATAATAGACTGACGTGGACATCGTAGAACTTGATACTCTGAGCGAGGAGAGCTACAAGGACTCTACCCTCATCATGCAGCTCCTCCGCGATAACCTCGTACGTTCCCGTCCTTCGTCGATTTTCGGCTCTTTCCTGACTAACTTGTGTGAACAGACCCTCTGGACTTCTTCGGAGGCTGAGACCGCGGCCACTGGCCAGGCTGAGGCCCCCAAGGAGGAAGCTACCGCTCCTCCCGCCGAGGCTCCTGCCCCTGCTGCTGAGGAGCCCAAGGCTGCTGAGTAAATCGACAATCGTGATGGCTTTATGCAGGTGTCGGGCAGGCTGGTGTCTACGGAGTGGACGGAAGACCTCGTTTTTGATAAGAGCTTCGGCATCGTTTCAGTACACACACAAGCACCATGGAGGGGCAGACTTTTTTCCCCCAACGGACCGGCAAGGAGGCCGAAAGAAGGGCATTTTGGAGGTTCTGCTTTTAGACTCTAATGCGTGACCGTCTGGACAAATAAAAATACTAAAATTGCTTTCAATACAACGAGGAATGCGTTGTTACGTGCACTACCTTCTGCATGGATGTTTTCAGTTTCTACTCGCCAAGGCGGGGGAGGGGCAACTAATTTATCGAACGATGAGATGGACATATTAGTAGGTGCCTACGTAACTTGCAAAAGACGACTTGGCGTTTGGCGACAAGGTACAAGCAGACTACATGCAAGTCACAGTCAGTCGGCTACAGACAGTCACGATGTACACAAATGCTGGATAGATTTGTAGGGCTGGGCGCAGTTGAAAGTCAACTTTTCTCTCTTTTGGTTGTTGGATCTGGTGCCTCATCGTCTCCCTCGTCCTCAACAACGGCAAAGTGCACCCTCAGCCACAAGCTACAGTCCAAGCACCCCACCACGAGCTCGCCCTCGTCGCCCACCTCCTCCAGGTCTACCTCGTGGAAGAGATAGCCACGATCGTTTCCGCAGCGGCAGGGCCGGTACCAGCACTCGTCGGCGTCGTCGTAGGCCAAATCGTCCAGGTCGACGTTCTCGACACCCGTCTGAAAGGTGGCGTCGCGGGACTGTGCGTTGGCGGCGGGACGGGAGACGCGCAGGGCGGTGTCGTAGGTGGCGCGGGACGACGGGCTGGAGAGGACGGCGACGGCAGTGGTGATTTGGTCGATGGTGAAGGAGGTTGCGGCGGGCAAGGACGAGGACGAGGACGAGAAAGCTTTGTCCGGGTGGTTGCGTAGGAGGGCCCGGTGGTAGGCGCGCTTGATGAGAGCCGTGGGGTCGTGTTGCGTGTCGAGGAGCGTGGGTGTGAGGTTGAGAACTTGGTAGTGCGTTGTCGCGTCGACGGGTTGTGCGGCCGCCATGGCGAATAGGTAGGGACAGTCAATCGATTTGGTCACAGATGTCAGTGAGCCTCCTCCTCCTCCTTGTTCTGCATATGTGGGAAGCGCTGGTTCGGGATGTTGAGATGTGGAATTCTCGAGCTTCGTCTGCCTTTTGATATCACGTGACGCAGAGTGCGCTTCGACGTGATGGTAAAGGACGGCGAGGTGCGGGCAGCAACTGTTCTATCAGGGAAAGTGACTCGTTGTCTATGGTGTGTGATATACGATTTGCGGGCGAGGGTTTCCCGTGACTCTATACCATGGCATAGGTACTTAACTGAGGTGCCCGCTTCGAAGTTGCTGGTTGTTAGTCTGCCTTGGATTACGGTCCATAAGGTATGAGGCTCGGATCCGGACACGACAACGAAGAAGTAGATCGGTTGACAAGGCATTCGTAGAGATTCTTGTACATAGAAATACATGGTGCATGTACAGATACGTCAAAGCAATTGTTTTTGTCCATCTTCTCTCGCCGCTCTCTTTATTTCGGGAACTTGGTCCAGTTGTGCTTCCCGGTCTATAAACAACCAATTAGCGTTGTGATCCCATGAATAATCAGAGGCAGGGCGGGCGGATTCGATTCGAGACTTGCCTTCTTCCAGGCCTTGATGAGCTTGGGCATCTCCAGCATGGCCTTTCTTCGCTTCTCCATCCTGGCGCACAGTTAGCAATCGCCCACCGGAGCAGAGTCCGCGGCCTCCTGGCGGCAGCATCAACCACGTACTTGGCAATCATGTGTCGCTCGTGAATGTGACCTTTGACCTTCTGTCCGACACCGGTACCCTTGACCCTCAAGCCGTGCTCGACCCGGTGGGCCAGACGGTACTCGGTGCCCTTGCGCGTCTCGGGCAGCAGCTCCTCGACGCCGTGCTCCCGCGCCATGCTGACCAGCTCGGCCTGCCGGCGCTGCGAGTACACGGGGTCCTGCCACCGGCCGGTCACGGGGTGCTTGTAGAATCGGAAGGGGTTCGCCCGCTCCTTCTGGTAGAAGGTCTTGGGGGCATTCTCGGGGAGGATGGTGGCCGGCGGATAGCGCGCGAAGAAGCGCTGCAGCGGCGCGGGCAGCGACTTTGCCAGCTGGATGTAGTGCGATGGGGAGGCCATGGTACTTACGAGGCGCCGGGGCCGGTCAACCGCATGTCCTGAGGTCGGTGGTTGCTGCGGATGTGGTGGCGGAGCGGACGACGGAGCTGGAGGTTTCTCGAGGCTGCGACCTCAAGTTTTCCGGGCCCTGTCGAACTGTGGTCCCACTCCACGCCGGGGAGCCTCTGATTGGTCATATCGCCGCAGCCTCCAACGCTTATTTCCACAGCCTCGCCATCTTTCGTGCAGCCTGCCCCAGAGCGACCTTCTCCCATTCATCCAACTAGCCATTTACACGTTTCTTGTACTGCGCGTTTCTCACAAGGCAGTGTCGCATCTTTACTCTCTGCAGCTTCGTCCCGGCGACACAGCACAACCATGCCCCTCGACATCGAAGATATCCTCCGCAAGAAGAAGGCAGCCGATGCCGCCGCCGCGAAGCCAAGGTTCATCCCCAAGGCTGAACGAGAGCGACTAGCTGCCGAAAAGGCCAAGAAGGACGAAGACGAAAAAAAACGCAAAGCCGCTGAAGACTCGCAACGTCGGCGCGATGACGAGAGGAAATGGACTGCGCGGCCAAACGATCCCGGGACTAGCAACGAACCATCCTCATATGGATCACGAGATTCACGGCGGGTTCCCACAGGACCCAAGGCCATGAATCAGCAGAACGGTCGGGGCAAGGATCGGGATACCAAAAAGGCCGAAAAGATCGCGGCAGATAAACGCTCAGCAGTAGACATCGAAGCGTCACTCCTACGGTCACGATACCTTGGCCCGGAAGTAAATCAACAGTCCAACTTTTCGGCCAAGAAGAAGCGGATGCGGACAACAGAAAAGAAGTTCAACTTCGAGTGGGACGCAGACGAGGACACCTCACGGCAAAACGACCCTCTCTACGACCAACAGAGCACCAACCGGGTAGGCTCCTTCGCCGGTGTTGGCGGCGAGTTCGACGACGAAGCCGAGGAGCGAGCGCGCAAGCGAGCCAAGATGATCCAGCAGCGTGATCCCGAACATGGCAGGGACCGCGCAAAGGGCATAATGGAGGACTTTTACAGGGCGCGCGAGAAGGCTCAACAAAGGGCGGACAGGACGGGACTGGGCAAGCGCTGGGTAGAGAAGACGCTCGAGGACATGCGCGAGCGAGACTGGCGGATATTCAGGGAGGACTTCGGCATCGCGACCAAGGGCGGCGCCATCCCCAACCCGATGCGCAACTGGCAAGAGTCGGATCTTCCACGGCGGCTCCTAAATATCATCGACCAGGTGGGCTACAAAGACCCTTCGCCCATCCAGCGCGCCGCAATCCCCATCGCCCTCCAGGCCCGCGATCTCATCGGTGTCGCCGTCACGGGTTCCGGAAAGACGGCGGCGTTCCTCTTGCCGCTCCTGGTGTACATCTCCGACCTGCCGCCGTTGACCGAGGTGAACAAGAACGACGGTCCGTACGCCCTCATCATCGCCCCGACTCGAGAGCTGGTCCAGCAGATCGAGACGGAGGCCAAGAAGTTCGCCGACCCGCTCGGCTTCCGCTGCGTCAGCATCGTCGGTGGCCACTCCCTCGAGGAGCAGGTCTACGCGCTCCGTGACGGCGCCGAAATCATCGTCGCCACGCCCGGCCGACTCGTCGACTGCATCGAGCGTCGGATGTTGGTCCTGGGCCAGTGTTGCTACATCATCATGGACGAAGCCGACCGCATGGTCGATCTTGGCTTCGAGGAGTCCGTCAACAAGATCCTCGATGCCCTGCCCGTCTCCAACGAGAAGCCCGACACGGACGACGCTGAGAACGCCCAGCTCATGAAGCGCTACGTCGGCGGCAAGGACAAGTACCGCCAGACCATGATGTACACGGCCACCATGCCCCCTGCCGTCGAGAAAATCGCCAAGAAATACCTCCGGCGCCCAGCCATCGTCACCATCGGCAACGCCGGCGAGGCCGTCGACACCGTCGAGCAGCGCGTCGAGTTCATCGGTGGCGAGGACCGCCGCAAGAAGCGCCTGCAGGAGATCCTGGCCTCGTCCGCCTTCGCCCCGCCCATCATCGTCTTCGTCAACATCAAGCGCAACTGCGATGCCGTGGCCCGCGACATCAAGGCGATGGGCTGGTCCGTCGTCACCCTGCACGGCTCCAAGACGCAGGATCAACGAGAGGCGGCCCTGGCCTCGGTCCGCAGCGGCCAGACGCAGGTCCTCGTCGCCACCGATCTGGCAGGTCGCGGTATCGATGTCCCCGACGTCTCGCTCGTCGTCAACTTCAACATGGCCACCAACATCGAGAGCTACACCCATCGTATCGGTCGTACCGGTCGTGCGGGCAAGAGCGGTGTTGCCATTACGTTCCTAGGCCCGGAGGACAACGACAACATGTACGACCTGAAGCAGATCCTGAGCAAGAGCGCCATCTCCAAGGTCCCGGACGAGCTGAAGAGGCACGAAGCCGCCCAGTCGAGGCCGGTCCGTGGCGGCGGTGGTGGCGGAAGGAAAGACAAAGAGGAAGGACCCGCGAAAGGAGGTTGGGGACAGTAATCAAAATTCAAGGACAATTAGCAAGTATGCAAACACATTCAATCTGTTAATTCTTGACCGTGATCTAATAGTGTATACTTACTTCTTCTTCTTTCAGGGCCATCCTTTTTTAACTTTCATCCACATCGTAGTAGCATGCGTAGAAGCAGTATACCTACCCATCTTGACCCCAAGCCAAGCCGGTTAGCACTATCTAAATGGTTTACTCCAGCTTGAGCTGCTCAAACTGCTTGATGGTCTCCTCGAAGCTGTGGAGCTCCTGCTTGGCGTCCGCCAGCTTCTTCTGATCAACCTCCTGGACAGCGGCCGCGACCTTCTCGAGGTAACCCGGGTCCTTCAGGATCTTCTCCTGCTTCTGGATGCTGCCATTGGCCTTGTCGATCTTCTTCTGGGCCTTGGCGATCTCGGCGTCAATGTCGACGCGACCCTTGACGTGCAGGAACACGGAGGCCTGAGAGGAGACAGGGTAGGCGACACAACCGGCAGGTCGCACAGCATCGGGGCTGAGAATCTCGACGTCCTTGATACCCTTGCCGCTGAGAGACTTGATGGAAGCAACCTGCTCCTGGATGGTCGCCAGAGAGATGTCGTTGTTACCCTGGATGATGACTGCAAGCGAATTAGTATGGTTGTCCTGGCAAGTCTGAATCTCAGTACTCACTATTGGCCTCATCCTTGAGGGAGTACTCGGCCATCAGGGATCGAGTGGCCCTGACACAGCCGAGAACAAGCTCATAAGCAGCCTCAGACTCGGGATCATCCAGTTCCGTAGAGTAGGTGGGGTACTTGGCGATCATGATGGACTTGGTCTTATCTTCAGGTCGTCGAGGCATCCTCTGCCACATCTCCTCGGTGAGGAAGGGCATGAAGGGGTGGATCATGGTTAAGGCAGCCTCCAGAACAGTATACAGGGTCTGGATGGCAGACTGGCGCTCCTCCTCGGTGCCGTCGCGAATGATAGCCTTGGAGTTCTCGATGTAGACATCGCACAGCTCGTTGTACCAGTATTTGTAGACAACGAGGCTTGACTTGGAGAACTCACGGTCCTCGAGAGCTGCGTTAATGTCTCGGGCGGCGCTGTTCATCTTGTGCAAGATCCATCGCTCTGCCAGAGTCTTGCCACGGGCAACACCAGACTTGGCAGGGACGAAATCTTGAGGAAGGCTTCCCAGAACATACTTGGTGGCTTGGAACTACAGAATCGTCAGTCCTTGTTCCGAGGTCATCATCGACTGTGCAACTTACGATCTTGTTACAGAACTTGCGATATCCGTGGATGCTGCTGCGTGTCAGCTTCTGCCTTGAACTATTACAACCTAGACACTCACATCTTAACATCCAGATTAATGTCTCCACCGCCTGTGGTGGCGTTGATCATGGTGAAACGCAGGGCGTCTGCGCCGCACTGAGGAATACCATCAGGAAACGCAGTCTTCTGGTACTTGGTGGCCTTCTGGACCTCATTAGGGGGAAGGTTTCCTTGGCCGAGCTTGTCGTGGAGAGTCTGCAGATGAATGCCGGAGATGACGTCCAAGGGGTCAACAACGTTGCCCAGACTCTTGCTCATTTTTCTGCCCTCGGAATCACGGACAAGACTGTGGCAGTAGACCTCCTTGAATGGGACGTCGCCGGTCATCTTCAGACCAAGCATGATCATTCGGGCGATCCAGAAGAAGAGAATGTCCCAGCCAGTTTCCAAGACCGAGGTGGGGTACAGGTTCTCCAGGTCGTGCGTCTTGTTAGGCCAGCCCAGGGTGCTAAAAGGCCAAAGGCCAGACGAGAACCACGCTGCGTGAACAATTAGCTTTGTACCAGAAATGAGAGACACTCTAAGAACTCACTATCGAGAACGTCTTCATCCCGCTCAAGTGTGAATTTTTTTCCAGGAAGGGCGGCCTTGGCCTTCTCCTCGGCCTCCTGTTCAGTCCTTCCAGCAAACCACAACTTTTCCTCGGGAATGTCCCCAGCACCTCCCTCGATCTTAGCGAAGTAGACAGGGCACTGATGTCCCCACCACAGCTGTCGGCTGATACACCAGTCGTTGATATCCTCCAGCCAGCGGTAGTAGCTCTTCTCAGCCGACTCGGGTCGGATCTTAATCTTGCCATCCCTAACAACCTGGAGAGCCGGCGCAGCCAGGTCCTTCATTCGGACCCACCATTGAGGCTTCATGAGAGGCTCAATAATGTCCTTTGATTTGTCACACAGGGGGACCTTCATGGCGTTGTCCTTCTTGTCCACATACAGGCCCTTGGCCTTCAGGTCATCCTGGATGGTGTACCGGACATCAAATCGCCTTTGGCCCTTGTAGGGACCCGTGTTCTCGTTCATCAAGCCGTCATCAGTCAGAATGTTGATGAATTCAAGATTGTGCTTCTGGCCAAGGGTGAAATCGTTGGGGTCGTGGGCAGGGGTGAGCTTGACGGCACCGGTTCCAAACTCCATGTCGACATACTCATCGGCGATGATGGGAAGCTTGCGTCCTTCAATGAAGGGATGGAGCGCAGTCTTACCAACCAGATGCTTATATCGGTCATCGTTAGGGTGGACAGCAATACCAGTATCGCCAAGCATGGTCTCGATACGGGTGGTGGCGACCTCGATGGTCTCATCAGATCCCTCCACAGGGTACTTAAAGTGGACAATGATTCCGAACTCGACCTTCTTTTCATAGCCAGGGACATCGAGGAGAGTGCGACCAGTCAGCTCCTTGTTCACGACTTCGAGGTTGGAGAGCGCGGTGTTGAGCTTCGTGCACCAGTTGACGAGACGGTTGGCTCGGTAGATGGTGCCCTCTTCGTGAAGCTTAACCCAAGTCTCAGTAACAGCCGCAGAAAGGTTGGCGTCCATAGTGAAAGCTGTGTCTCGTTAGTATACGTATGAAAAATACAATGTTGTCGAAACCTACCCTCTCGAGTCCAGTCGAAGGATGATCCCAGGCTGGTCAGTGCCTTGTTGATGCGCTTGTGGTAAACCTCCTTCCAGTCCCAGACGGTCTCAACAAACTTGGTTCGTCCAAGATCGTGTCTCGTCTTTCCCTCTCGCCTCCACAGCATGTTCTCGACAACGCTCTGGGTAGAAATACCAGCGTGGTCACAGCCGGGAAGCCACAGGGTAGTCTTGCCCTGCATTCGGTTCCATCGGACCATGAGATCCTGCAGCGAGTCTCCCAGAGCGTGTCCCATGTGCAGAGCGCCAGTGACGTTGGGAGGAGGGTGGACGATGACGAAGCTGCCCTCATCCTTGACCTTGCCGTCTTCCTTGAACTCGGGCTTGAACAGACCCTCCTTCTCCCACCAGCTATACCATGCCGACTCGACGGCAATGGGGTTGTAGGCCTTGAAATGAGGATCGTCGAACGATCGGATGCGCTTCTTTTCGCCCTCGGGAGTATCTTCGACGTACTCGGGCAGGGGCTCCTCTTCGGCTTTTTTTTCCTTGACCTTCTTCTCCTTGACGGGCTTGGGAGCGCTCGAAACCTTTGCTTTCTTGGCATCGAATTTGGCCTGCTTCTCGGCCTTCTTGCGGTCCCTCTCCACTATTTTTGTTAATTATTCGTTCTAGGATGAGTGTAGACAGGCGATTGTCCATAGTCAGGCACATACACTCCTTTGCGGTCTTCACCTTGGGCGCACCATCAGCGTCAGTCGCGGCACCAGCAGCCGCAACGGCGGGGGCAGCGCTCGTAGGCTCTTCATGGCCCTCGCCAGCCGCACCTATACAGTACAGCGCATTGGTTAGCGATTCTTTCGGTATACTATCGGTGTCAAGCAATGCATGCGTACTTGGGTTTCCTCGACCGGTATTGGTCGCCATCGTGAGTCGCGTGGTCGTCAAGCGTCGTGCCGGGGATACAGAGCGCACCCGAAGAGCTCGAACCGCAAGTCGGAACGTGGTGCCGGAGATAACTGTATGAAGCCCTGAAAATGGGGCTTCAGACGGTATCCTAACACGAGAATTGACTTGAAAGTTCACAAGAGTGACTCAGTGTAATCAGAGACTCTCGATAACAGATGCAAGACGCCCACAAATTTGAGTCATGGGCCTCGAGATCGGATGTGCATGGTGGGATGAGGGGCAAGACGCTAATGTGGCGGTGCACGGCAAGAGGGGCAGCTTCAGCCACATCGACAATACCTCAGTCATCAGCTACAAGTGGTGAGGGTGGATGTTTTCGAGAGACCCGTGGTTACCGTGCTAGGGTCAGTTCAAGGGCAATTAACTTCTCCATTACCAGGTTCTCCATCTTTTTCTCTCTACACGTATCTAGATCCAACAACCACATGACTCCGTCTTGATGGCATTGGCACTAAGCTTGGCATGGCGAGCTTCGAGGAGTCGATCCTGGTGCAGCGTCGCCGCAACTGGCGCTCGTGCCAGCAGAGCATATTCAACCAAGAATGATTGCAGCTTCTTCTCTATTGAGCTGGGCGCTGACCAAAAGGTACATATCCTACTTGTGCGCGATTGTTCATTTTCCTCGGTCCACTGACTCCCTCTCCCTCATAGGACCTGTCTTCGCTTCTTCAATGGATCAAGACGAAGGTGAATTTAGCCAATCCCAACCGTCATGACGCGGCTGTGATTCTTGCAACGCCCCAGTATGCGAAACTACTAGAGGAAGACGTCTTCATGAACGAATTCGTTGACTTCATGTCGGGCTCTGAGCAGCTCAAGCAGTTCCACGTCCTCGGTGCCGTGGTTGACCATATTGCTCCTCCATTGCTCAGGAACAAACCCATTCAAGGCATGTCCATATTGAGAGGCCCCTTAGACTCGATCCTCCCAGATCTATGGACCCCAGCACCTCCAAAGGCAGTCGAAGATGCCAACAAGGTCGCGGCTCTCACCATCGACTTCGGCGATCCCCACTTGACGATCCCATTAGCCAATACCACATTTCTGAACCACCGGACCTCTACCCTCCTCACAAGCCGATTTGATCTCAGCCAGGGATCTCCTCGCCTCGATGAGCGAATCGAGAAGCACTGGCAGCAAATCACGCTACCGCTCGAGAAGCAGCTTCAGTCTGTCAAGGATCTAGGTCTTTGGACACCCCTGGTCCCCCTCACTCACCCGCGCGTGGTAACTGAAAGCTTCGGTAACATCGTGCGGCGTGTAAGTGTAAATGACGAATCCACTCCAGCTTCTAACGAGCTCGAGCCTGCGGTCGATGAGCTACACAACAAGAAGTCCTATCTAGTGCAGCAGTCTAGCATGGGGGTGTGGGCAATGATCACGCCGCCTCTGTACTCACAAACTGGGACCGACCCCTCTGGCGCTTGCGATCCAGATCCGGCTGCGACCTATGATGAGAACCACTCCGCCACGGAACTCATGGCGTCTACCTCCAGTCGCCTTCAAGGACTCTACGAGCAAGGTGGCCGCTTGTACCAGATACGTATGTGATCCATGAACCAGGGATCGAGACAAAGTGCTAACATAAATAAATAGTTAGCGGCGGCGGAGGCTGGGGTGCGAAGAAAGGCTTGCTATCTCTTGATCCTCAGCGGACCCATTTCTCCCTATCAGAGGAAGAGGAGATGCAGAGATTCATCCAAGCTATGGACGGTGGCAACTTTGTGCCCGTCGGCTCAATGATTCAATTCTTCGCCTCAACTAAAACCCCGGCCAATCAACCAGCCAGTGAATCTTTCACAGGCGTCATTTTTGGCACCGCCAGTACCACTTCCGCTTCAGCAGGGGAGTCTACAGAGAGTGACCCAGTCGTTGTTGATAATTTGTTTGGCGCATTGTCCAGCGACGGGATCTTTGTTACCTCGTCAGATCCTGCTGCCGATACCACCCCAGGATTTAACAAAGACTGGAGACTTAACGTTCCACACTCCCGCATTTTCGTCAAGACGGATTGAGGAAAGGAAGTGGGCCTTTTTTTTATTTTAGCAACGGGCATAATATGAGCTTGCGTTGACAGCTTTGTATGTGTATGTATGTGTACGATGGAACTCATGTACAATACTCCCTAAATATGGACTCGGTGTATCCAGTGTCAAAATCGAGGATGCTCAAGTAGCGTCACAAAAATTCGTTGAGTATGTAATACATTGAATAAGAATGTAGCCACTTAGTGCGGTAGCACAAGTAACAAGCTTGAAGAAAACAATTACATCGTCGTGGGCTTTGCACCGCTCAGACCTAGCACCCAAGGCCATTCTGTTGATGGTGCGTTTCTGTATCGGTGCATCAGCCCACATCTAGGTGTAGGGTTGATATACTTAAATTTCGTGGCACAATGCCAATGAATCCGGTAAGATGGCCGAGTTGGTTATGGCGCCAGGTTAAGGTTAACCTTGACAATCATTCCTGGTGGAGCAATCCTCCTGGGTTCAAGTCCCAGTCTTATCAAGTTTCTTTTTTTCCTTCCGTGACTTTTTGATTGTTCGCTCAAAGACATGATTGCTTTTTTTTTTTTGCTTTTTTCTTCCCTAGTGTGTTTTGCTTGTCAACAAGCGTATGTGGTTGTTAATCACACGAATGTGGTCTTGGGGTATCACAACGGCACTCTACATCCACTCAAACATTAACCAGATGGTTGTGCGTAGGTGGACCATGCTGTAATGAGCGATGGGCTCTTGCCGATATCGGTATAGTAGTAGAATTCATTACCCTTTCTTCTTAGTGTTTTCCCGGATGTTGGAATGGTTGTTCGTGGTTGGTTTTCGGGCCTTTCAGGTGGAAACTTACTGGGCTAGTCAATCAAGTTCCAGCGAGTAAAATGACCTCAGTTGCTTGCAAGTGATAATTCAAGTTTACCATCCAAGAATTTCCCTCAGACGAGGAGTCAAATTCGAAAAAATTAATACACAAATGAATACGACGATATGCTCTTTTGCTCGGCGAAACTGGCTACCTGTCAAGTTACATCGCCCCTAGGTGAGAGAGTTCAGGGTATGTGCCTTGCTCAGGAAGTTAAAAATAAAAAAAAGACCAGGTCAAACGCCAAATATTTGTGTAGGTCTCTCTTGGTTCTGAATATGAATCGGGATTTATATGATAAGACGGTGGAGGCAGTCGAGCATTATATTGCATGGATGGGGAAGCCTGGATGTCCGGTGTGCCAAGGTAACCATGTACAGAACACCGGGAGACTCGGAACTATATCCACCTAATTGGACAAACCGCCGAAGAAGTTCATCGGCCGTAGGGGCCATACTCGCTGATGACAGGAGGCTAAGAAATGTCATACACCCACCATTATTGTGCTGGTCGACGTCACTCGTCCAGGATTGGATGTGGGCAACACCAAAACCAGATTCGCTGTCGCGGGGTATGCTCGATCACCCGATTGCCTCTCAGCAGGGTTACATCATGACGACCACGAAGCGCTGGTGATATAACACGGCACGCCCAGAAAATGTATTCAGCTTTTGGTCTGTAACCGGGGTTATCAAACCCGACACCTGCAAACCATTTTGCCGTCTATCCCATCTGCACCGAACGAATATTTAAACCATGACACCCAAGCCAGACAAAGCTGTATCGTTACTCCATGTCTCCGAAACGGACATACAGAATCCTCCCACCGACAAGCAGACGCCGCTACGTACACAGAAGCGGCAACACTCCGACTCTGCGCCACCTCGTCGAAAGATAATTAAGCCGACCGAGATTGTCTCGCCCAGCGAAGATGACACGGACAGTTCTGATACATCCGACGAGGATGACGTAGACAGCGTGGACTTATCGGAAGACGAGGACGAAGAGGAAGAAGACTCCGATGATGACGAGGACAATAGCTCAGAGGAAGACGACTCCGACAATGACGCAGAGAGTGTCTACTTGTCAGATTCAGATGAGGCGGAAGAAATACACCCCACAACCGTTACTCGACTTCCAGCCGGAACCAGACGATCAAAAAAATCATCACGAAATCCTTCCAATTCCGTCGCTAGACCACAAAACAACGGCGCAACACAATCACAAAATAATCTTGTTCAGACTCGGACCGAAACCACTCATTGGATGGTAGCCCAGCACCGATCTCAGGGCACTTCTCACGACGTGACCGTAGCTCGCGGATCCAGGACAACCCGGCAACAAACCATACATCAGCAACCCCAAAGGCAAAATAACACATCAACTGGACAAAGAGGGGAACTTCGAAGGGGAAACAGCTTGAGGCTGAACATGAGCTTGAATGTCGACGTCCAGTTCAATGGGCTCGTGACGGGCCGGAATTTGTCTCTCGCTGGCGTAAGCGTCTCCCCTCCCTCGTCTTGGTATATGACTTGGCTGACTATTTATAGGGACAACTCTCTTATTCATGGTCTGGGAGCAACCGTAGTTAGTCGAGTTAGAAAGGGAAAGTCGAACCAATTATGCTGCGTTGTCTATGGGTCAAGGCAGTGATTACCCAACTGGCAAGTGTGAAGGAGATGATTTCGAGATTTCGTGCGCGGTTTGACTTCTGGTGGTGTACATAGTTGAACTTGACAAGATAGTTACTCAATCATGTCGATGTCGTCCACGTGCGTAGTTGCCTGCGCCGGAGCCGCAGATGCGTTGGTGGCCTCTGGAGCCGGCGCACTTCCACCGAAATAGTCTTCCATCTCCGCATCGAGCTCCTCTTGTGTCTTCTTTGAGCGAGGGTTGCCCCGTCCGCCGCGTCCACTCTCCTGATCTCTGGCCCTGTCTCGATTGTCTCCGCTGTCTCTGTTGTCTCGGCGCGCACCGGGACGACGACCACCACGTGGTCTCCGTGGCATCGGGCTCCTCGATCGACTACCATGGCCGGGGACATATCTGTCAATGCCCTTGAGGGAAGCGTCCTCGTCGTTGATGTGGCGATGGGGGGAAAGAGACCGAGCCCGATCTCTAGGAGTGGAGATGCGCTCCGCCAAGGGGCGGCCAGGCATGACAGCCGTGTCGAAGGGATTTCGGGCTGGGCCGCTTGGTAGCAGGCTCAAACGGATGGGTTGCCCTGCACATACTTCAGCACGCGGATGACACACAAGGATGCGAGTCGGCTTACCATTAGCATTGGCGCCATCAAATTGCTTGACAGCCTCCTCGGCGTCCTCCTTCAATTCGTAAGTCACGTAAGCTGTGCCTTCTGATCGGCCAGCGCGATCGTAGCGCAGCTGAAGTCGGACGACCGGGCCGATTCTCTTAAAGAGTTCCTAGAGTTCGAGTGAGCAAAGATATTGGATACATGTCAGGTTGGTGGGCACTTACGTCAAGGTCGTCCTCGGTGAGGTCGTAGTGGATGTTTTCCACACGAACCTTCGCACCCTTAGAATCGCTAGAAAGGGAAAAATGCCGTTAGAGGATGGCTTGCGCTGAAAGTGTTGGAAGTAACATACTGGTCGGGCGAATCGCGGCGACGACGTGGAGCAGGACCTCTGCGAGAGTCTGAAAACAGGTGAGACTCGAAGATATTAAGATGGGCGGCAAAAAAATTTACTGTTTTCCTCGTATCGGTCGTGGACCCATTCACTATCTTGTATTAGAAAACGATCGAGAGAGGTCCTTGAGTGGTGACTGACCTGTCCAGGTTTCGGGATTCGTCTCGGAAGGACTGTAGGAGGGAGGGATGCTCTGGTCAGCAACGAATTTCAGATTGCAAAGCCGTCTTGAATCGCCAAAAGCTCCGAGCATCGATCGAGGAGCTGCGAGAACGGGCGAAGGCGTCGAGTAGGCATCATCAGAAGATGGGCGGAAGGGAGGATTAATCAACCTAGAGAGGCAAGACGTTAATACTGGATGAAACCCGGAGAAGGCAGAGGGGAGGGACAGATGGATAAGACACTGACCTTTTTCACCCCGTCACGGGGGTATTCCTGGCGAGGTTCGCGTTCGCGTCGGCGACCTCCACCACCACCTCTACCACGCTGGTTGCGAGGGCCATTGTTGGAGCGCTGCAGGGCAAGTCAGTCGAGTCGGCAACGGGGCGCCGCAAGGCTGGGCGCGAGAGGACGGGACAAGACATACGGTGTCGGCGATGATCTCGTCGAGACCGCGGTCCATCTTGTCAGCCATTATGACAAGTTTCGGTCAAGAGAAAGGGTCCGGGTTTGATAGAGGACCCTAGTGTAGAGATTGCTGTGGAGATGAGGCGACGTTTGAGTGAGAGAAGCTGTACGACTTTGGCGAGAAGAAGGCTCCGTCGCTGGTGAGCGTTGACGGGACGCGGCTGGGTTGGCACCTGAGGTGGCGTTTGGCGCCGGGCGGGCGGTATGATTTCCGGTACGTACCGACGACCGGAAGGTCTCCAGCCACACCTCAGGCCCAGAGAAGCAAGTGCAAGCCGCATTCACTTGCCGTGGGGAAGTGGGGGTGTTTTCCAGCACCCCAAAGGTCTGTTGCTAGAAGTATCTTAGGTACTGTACAAATACAGTCAGGTACTGTACGGCATGTGGGTAACTAACCCTTGCATTACAGCCGATGCATGAAGCCTTTACTTTGCTTTTGGTGATATGAAACATGGAACGACTCAATTCGAAGCAATTCAAAAAATGGTATCGTACGTGGAGGCAGCATTGATAAATAAATCTGTGCTTAGAGCACACTAAAAGTAACTGTTGTAGATTGTCACTCTCCCCTTTCTTAAGTGGCTCCCGGTGGGCGTTCCAAGTTTGAGACCGAGTGTCGTGACATGCCGGCCCGGTGTTTCTCCGCTCGGGTCAGCCGCGCTAAACTTGTTTGAGATCTCCAATTCAACTCTAAGCTGTCCTCCTCGAGGCGAGTGTGCCCCCATCCCTTGTTGGCTTGTCTGGCAGCCCGGTGCCCTAGACATGATTTCCATCCCGTCATATTCCTGATATCGTCCCCTCTGCGTGTGCGATCCTCGCGACCGTTTTCCTCCTTTTCTCCCCCTCTTTCGAATCGCTCCTCGTCCTCACAAACCCCCGGGATACCGCAATCCCCTTGCGCTGCGCGTGCGCTTCGCCTCTCGCTTCACAGTTCACACTCAACCCAGCTTGATGCCAGCGTTCAGTCCCAAATAGTTCGGTCCTCACCCGACGTCCATCGTCCCTCACCTCGACTCGCCGCTGTTACGTGATAACCGACCGAGACGGCACCCATGGCTCGACCCATGGGGTCGGTCCGTCTTAAGAAGGCGAATCCTTTGACCCTCGCCCTCGGCGCCCTCCTCTGCGTCTTCATCATCGTCTTCCTCGTCTCCCCTTCCAGCCCGTCTATTACCTCGCGCCGCCTCGAACCTGTCACTGCCGAGCATCACCTTTCGCCACCTACATCTCCCTATCGAAAGCCCAGCTCGCGCTCTGGGGGCCAGCTCAAGCCACCCCCAGTTGCCCACTACAACCTGAACAATGTCACAATCACCACGACACCCATCGAAAACCGCGAGAATGTCTTAATCCTGACCCCCATGGCCAGGTTCTACCAGGAGTACTGGGACAACCTCTTGAAGCTGAACTATCCCCACGAGCTCATCACGTTAGGCTTCATCCTGCCGAAAACCAAGGAGGGCAACCAGGCTACGACCGAACTGCAGGAGCAAATTCACAAGACCCAAAAGCATGGTCCGGAGCAGGACCGCTTCAAGAGCATTATCATCCTGAGACAGGACTTCGAGCCAGCTCTTCAGTCTCAGGACGAGAGCGAACGACACAAGATGCAGAACCAGAAGGCTCGGCGAGAAGTCATGGCTAAGGCTCGCAACTCGCTCCTCTTCACCACCTTGGGTCCCGATACCTCCTGGGTCCTATGGCTTGACTCAGATATAGTCGAGTCGCCGCCCAGTCTCATCCAGGACCTTGCCTCGCACGACAAGCCTCTCATCGTGCCCAACTGCTTCCAGCGGTTCTACGACGAGGAACACAAGCAGATGTCAGAACGGCCATACGATTACAACAGCTGGCAGGATAGCCCGACGGCGCTCGAGATGGCTGCTAAGATGGGCCCCGATGAGATTCTCCTCGAAGGCTACGCTGAGATGGCTACGTATCGCACGCTGATGGCGTACTTGGTGACCGAAGGAAGCGACAAACGCGATGTGATACCCCTTGACGGCGTCGGCGGGACCGCCCTGCTTGTCAAGGCAGACGTACATCGCGATGGGGCCATGTTTCCTCCCTTTTCGTTCTATCACCTTATCGAGACGGAGGGCTTCGCCAGGATGGCGAAGCGGCTAGGTTGGCAACCATGGGGTCTTCCTAATTACAAGGTCAAGTCTCTCACTTCTCTTCTATGCGACGCACTACTCCTAACATGCTACTAGGTTTACCACTATAATGAGTAGTATCTCCTTGCGTCTGGGGGGTTTTGACCAACCTATCGGCGAACTTCTGCCTATTACGACTTGTCATGCCAAGGACGGGCTGCGTCGCATTTCAGTCGGCAACTCGGCTGCCTCGTCTCTCATACAAGCGACCATCGGATAAAACCATCATCGAATCTGGGCGGGCAAGGGTCACGGCGTTCTTGTAGTATATTCCATCCATACAACCACCACCAAGGAAATAAAAATGGCGGCGAACTATCCGAGAAGAAACAAGGGATATGAAATGTGGATGGAGCCTTGGGTATCTCCTCATCCTCAGGGAGTGAAAGGTCCTGTGGGAGTACAGACACGACATATTGTCGGAGGGCCTTCGCGCTGTGAATGGGCTCTTGTTTCTGTTGCTGTTTCGCGTTCAATTAGTGCATTTCTGTGTAAGATAACAAGTCCACTGCGGAGGACGCAGGCATAGGACAAAGGGGAGGGCTGGGATAGACGGGGCATGTATGTGTGTGCATGTGTGCGCATCCACGGCGACGGGCGTCGGCTCAGGCTGTCGGAGGAGTTAAAGATGATTGATTCTCGCGAAGAGAAAGCGGGATTCCAAATCAGTGTGTATACATTTGTCTTTTGTGTGTTTGATTGTTCTGGTATCTGAATTAAATTGCTAAAGGATGCGATTTCGCTCAACCAACCCATGCCTGATCCAAATATCTCCAATCCCGGTGTTGACAATCTTAAGCCGAAAGCCATGATATAAACCCAGTAATTATCCCAAACTCCAGATAAAATCGTCATTCTTCGTAGCCCATCCTCCTCCTTTTGAGCCGCCAATTTGGTCCGCGTCCCGATTGGGGCTTTCGTCTTTGCCCGATCCCAATCTATCCCATGTCATGTTCTCCAATCTCCGCTCCTGAAAACCTGGTTCTTGCCGGGAAAGAGCCAGCCCAGGCGGGATCTAGAGCCCCTCGTACCTCCCGTCCGAGTCGTGGATCCAGAACTCGACGAGCTTGCGGGTGCCGAGGGTGTCGCCACCGCGAAGTAGGGCGGCGACGTCGACGTTGAGGGGGCTGTCCGTCTCGGGGCAGCTGAGCAGCATGCGGACGGCGCGCACGCATTCGAGCACGCTGTAGGCCGGGGTCCAGGCGTCCTTGAGCAGGTCGAGGCAGATCTCGCCCGTGTCGAGGGCGATGTTGGGGTGAACGATGGGTGTGACGAAGGCCATCTTCGGGGGCTGTAGCGGGTACGCCTTGGGGATCGTGATGGAGAGGAGCCAACGGCCATCTGGAGGAGGAAGCACGAGGAGTTAGCTGGGTTGCGAAGAAGCAAGCAGGTGAAAGACAAAAGGGATAAAGACAGCGCGCACCATCGTAACCGTATCCTACGCCCTGGCCGTTGATGACGGCCTCCCACTGGAGCAAGTCGCCCTCGTCGACAGGGCCGAGGCGCTCGACACCCGTCTCGTTCTTCTGCTCGACGCGCCAAGTGTCGAGCTCCTTGAGGAGGCGCTTGGTGGCCGTCTTTGAAGACGACGACGACGACGACGACGACGACGACGACGATTTGCCGGAAGGTGTTGGTTTGGGCATTGTCTATACGCGCGCGATGGAGAGTTCGGGATCGGAATCGAGAGCAGGTTCGTGGTCGATAGCGGCAGGGGGGTGTTGACGGATGAGACGAAGCAGTGACGATGCTGGCACTAGCTAGGATGACGACAGCGCAAAGGACGAGGTTGATGCAAAGGGATGGATCGATGAACAAATTGTCCTGTTGTGGAGGATGTATTGGCGATGGCCTGAGATGGAGGGAGTGAATCAAGTTTGCGTAATAAGGTAGCTTAGTTAAGTCAAGTTGAGCTTAAGTCATGTACGTTGCGGTAAGTCAGTGGTAGGTACCTACTTCCTTGTTACTGTGGGCAGCTCCCAAATCCCCAGAGCTCCGTCACTCGGTGACAGGGATTTCTGGCGGGCAGAGCCGAGGCATGCCACGAGCCGGGTTCCATTGGTTGGACCCTTGGAATGACAGCGTGTACAGTTCGTACTTTACCGAAATGGGTCATTCACAGACCAGCACCACTAACACGTGTGGACAATAAGTATCTACAGACATGCAGTCGGATCAGCCCAGACATGGCTCCTCCACTTCAAGCTCTTGACCTCTTCAACAGTAAAGCACTCTTTGCAGGCTCCCATATATAGTAAACATCATCTTCTGTCAATTTTAAGCGATTTGATTACAACTCTCATTAGTCTAATGCCATTGCGTATTATCGACACGGGGTTTTCAACGTCGGGTCTCAATTTTCCATCAACTCCTCACTTCCTACGCCTCCCCCCTCTCGCGGGCTTTCGCTTCGATGGCGACGCGTTCTTGGGTGCAGTCTTCTTGGTCGGCTGCGGTGTGGGTTCCGGCTCCTTGTCCACCTCGACGACAATCGCAGGGCCTCGTCCCCTCGGGGCTTCTCGAATCTGCGCCCCGTTGCCGGTATTGTCGCTGGAGCTTTCCTGCTCTTCCGAGGAGGAGTCACCACCATCGTCGGAGTCACTGTCCTCGCTACCCTCCTCGCTCGTCTCTTGATCTAAACTCTGACGTTCAGATCCACGACCGCTTCGAACCGAAGCAGGGGCCCCTCGTCGGGTTGGGTAGCCCTCGTCGGGACCTGACACATGCCGTCGAGAGCCCCCCGCCGCCTTGGACCCAGACGTACGCGGACCCGCTATCTGGAACTGGAACGGATCCATGCCTGATCGACTCTCTGGAGGACTCCCCCTGGTTGAGCGGTGCCCAGCCACTGAGTCTGAGTGATGGCGAGGGATCGGCGCGGGGCCTTGTGAAAAGTCGAATGCATTTCCTCCGCGATCATCTCGCACCCGGCTGGGCTGTCTTTGTGATGACGCGGTACCAGATCGCGGTCGACTTCGGGATCCTGACGGCGGCGGGAAGTATCCCATGGGAGGATAGCCTTGATAGTCCTGAGTGTCACCCAGATTGCTGCTCGATGATTGATGTCGAGGCAGAGAGCCTTGGCGTGACGCCTTCTTTTTGCGCGAGACAGGCTCCAGATGAGTTAGGGGCACCGCCACGCGCTGTTCCTTTCGCTTCTTGCGACCGCCCGCTCGTTTTTTCTTCTCCTCCTCCTCCATTCGCTTCCGTCGTCGTTCAAGAGCCGCCAGCTCGTGCTTATTGAGTTTGACGTCGCTCCTGCCCATGGCCCGGGCCCGCTCGATCCGCGCCATGGCCGACTGGACCAGCATCTCTTCCCTCTCCCTTGGTGACAACTGAGCCAGCTCTTCTTCGTAGCTGTCATCGTCCCCTGACGAATCTTCATCGTCGTCGTCGTCATCCTCCTCTTCGTCCTCCGAACCTCCACGATAACCTTTGCGAGATGTCCCACGTTGCCGGTCGCCCAAATCTATACCCGTGAATTCAAGAGAATCGCTGACAAAGCGAGCAACAGTTCCCGAAGAAACCCCAACGCCTTGTGAATCCGTTTCATCCTCATCCGTACCTAGCTCCTCCACTCGAGCGTCACCACCTCCATATCCTCCGTGCGGCGCAGCACCCCCTTCGTTCCTCCTCCTTCTGCGCCTTGATGGTCTTCCCCATTGGGGCGCGAATTCGGGAGCGCGCGGCCGACCACCTAGACCGCCTCCCCTGAAAAAGCCTCATCGATGGGCTTGTCCAGTAAAGAAGCGTGACCGAGAATGGTCACGCCAGAAGCGCCAATCAGCCAGAGCAGGGTCGAGATTGGCGAAGCAATCAGACCCACGGGAACGGCGATGACGATCATTCCAGTATAAAGCTGGGATGTAGTAGCACGGAAAGTGCCGATTTCGAGATCATGGCCGTCGAGACGGCCGATGATGAACATGCTAGCGACGACAAACATGATGTCGAACATGAGAACCCAGTTGGAGAGCAGAGCGTAGATGCTGAGCATGACAAAGACGACGGCATAGTTGCTGGAGTAGTAGCTCAGGTTGTAGTTGACACGCGACTGCATCTCCGGGAAGTTGGCAGGCTTGGAGATGCGCTTGACGTCGAAGAACTCGGAGAGGGGGCGCAGGTTGGAGAAGCGACCGCTAAGGGGACCGGAGCGGAGGCCTTGGAAGCGCTCGCCAAGGTTGAGGCGGGACGTGATGATGTCCAACGGGATCTGGATGCGAGCCATGGCGAAAGATTTTGGGGGGTTTGTTGGGTAGATGGATGTGTGTGGTTGATTGCGGTTGGTTGCGGTTGAGTGTTGGGAAGCAAGCTTCTTAGACGGTTGCAGCCGTATCAAAATCCTTTCTTTCTGGCGTCGGCGAGCGAGGCAGGCAGCCAAATTAATTTGATGGATCCGAGGACGGTGACGAGGGTTGGTTGCGTGGAGGTTATTAGGCAGACAGATTCTGGTGAAGATATCGAGTTAGCTGGAAACTCGTATCGATGCAGCGAATGCGAGAAAAGAGGACAAGCTGGTCAAACAAAGGAACGGCAGGCGGGATTGGCGGGTAGGCAAGAAAGGGGACGAGATTGTGTTTTTTTGTTTGTTTTTTTTGGCTTCAGCCACTTGGGCCAAGCCACCACCTTCGCGGCGAGATGTCGTATTCGTGGGTAAGGTAGATAGGTAGGGGCGGCCAAAGGGGGGGAAAACTGGGTGAGCTAGTGATATGAAAGGGGTGATGGATGAACTTGAACTGTAGCGTTCGTACATACCAGTGCAAAGCCGTGACGCGTGATGTTGATTTTGATGTCGAGTTATTGTTGATGCAGGCTCGGCGGGAGGAATGCTGCGATCCGAAGGTGCGAGCAAATGTTTTTTGTTTGCGAATTGAGGACACGAAGGGGGGAATTCGGAATGAAATTGGGAGTTTTCAGCCCTGCCCGAAATCAATTTACTGCGACGCGTCCTGTCAGATCGCGGCTTGTTCAGGGGGGCGATCCACTGGAAGACCGGGAGCTGGGACGTACGTACCTCGATTCGCCAGCGGGAGATGGACAACCCCTGAACTGAACCGGATGCCTAAGTAGGCAAAATGAATGCCTGGTCGCGGTGCTCGTCGCGTCGTCGTCGTCGTCGTCGAGAGACCTGCACTGCCCAGCAGCAACCCGAGGCTTTGCGCTCTCCGGTTCTGCCTGGCCTTTGTTGCTAGCTGGCGATCGACCCTCTGATGGTCGTGCCAACTCCTCCTTTTTTTTTTCTTCTTCTTTCTCTGGCTTCCCCCAGAAGCAAAAATGGATTGTGGAGGGAAAAGGGAAACCACGGAATCGGGAAGAAGCGGTCGAGGGCGGCCTTTTTGAAGGCGGCAGCCAGCTTTCGTTTGCTTGGCTGAGAGCGGATGAACCTCCTCCTCTCTGAGCCTAACAATCGCTCACCGACACTGTACGGAGCGTCACTCCGGCACACCCACACGCACACACTCACACACTCGCACACGGCAAGCTCGCGTTGGTGAGGGTGTTCTGCCCAATCCAACGCTCCAACGCCCGCGTTGAATGGAGAATTTTTACTTGCCATCATCCCATCGGGCCATGATCCTAGCCCGCGCGAAGCTCCCGCCCCCCGCCCGCACCTTCAGCCAACCCACGTCTCTTGTTTCCTGATTCCCTCATGCACGCAACACTTGGTTCGAGTAGGTCGGAGCGGTCCAAGTTTGTGGCTTCTCCGCTTTGTTGGGCTCTAATATAGGTAGGCAGGCCAGCTGTCCGTCCGTTCCTTGGGTCGATCTTGGGCTGATTGCCCACTGTCTGTCTGTCCGTCCGTCCCCGTCTCCCTTTGGGCCGGATCGGAATTCGGAACACGGAGCTTGGACTAGGTTAAGTAGCAAACTACAGCTCACCGACAATGCAATGCCGGCAATGCAGTACGGAGGATGAGCTATTCACAGTGTTTCTAATCAGGTAGGTATTCATTCTCAACGACCCCGCGGCATCCTTCTCCAAAATCACCACCGACTTCCGAGCTAAACCCGAGCGTGGGCTTTCACATGCTTCCTCTGAATCAGTCCACCTTGAACATTGTAACTACCCAGGCTCACCGTTCTTATTGTCACTCCCGTGTTTATTCGGAGATTTCTTTCGTTTTCTCTGGGGTTCGTCTTGTCTCCAATGGACCAACCTCTCGCCTGGAGCGCTTGTACCCGCGTTTTCCGTGGGTCCTCCTCACTCCCTTGACGTGGCAGATGACGTTGTTAGGACTTAGCCCAACGGAGACCTGCCCAAACCCACCCGTCATGATATTGCATCCAGTCGTTGTTGAGCTGTTTCACAACGCTATGGATACAAGTGCTAGGTTGTATTATCCAGTCTACTACTATTACCCGAAACACGCACCGTTGATCTCGACCGCGATGGCTCCAATCCTTCTGGTGGTGTGTCTGCGAAGCTGCCCAGGGTAGCTACCTACCTACCCCGGACTGAGGGCTCAGATCCACTGATGCAGACGATGACTTACATGTATCGCGTGTACTTCGTAGTTCAAATACACGTGCAGGGTAGACCATCGTCATGTTTGAGACAGTAATTGATATCCAAGGTACCCGGGTAGCCATCAGCAATTGCATAACTCAATTCCAAGATACGGAGTAATCGAGAGATTCGACAGTGAGGGTCGTATTAACTGGTTGCAAACTCGGCCACGACTGTCAAACAGCAAACAGCAAACAGCAAACAACAGGGGTGGCATGATCCAGGAGAGGGCTCGCCAGACGGAAACGCATTTGCCCGCTTTCAGACTCATCCCGGCTTCGACGACTCGACTCAACTGCACCACCAACTCATACGCTGGTTTTGACTCTCAACTGAGTCTCACGCCTACGAAGCAGCCCTACTTGAGAGCGGGAGATGAGGCGCGCGCCGTTTGTGGCCTGATGGCGACAGACTCCAGCTGCCGCCGAGTCATTTGCATCCAACCTGAGCGTGCCTCTTTCTGGCCGATGATACCGTAGCCCGGAGAGCTAACTCGGGCGGAGACGCATCCATGACAGAACTCTTTTAGCTCCGTCTCAGCCAACGCGACGAGTTGGGCGACTCGTAGTCCCACTACGGAAAGAAAACCACCCTGGGCGTCTGGAACCTCATTTAAAATCGCCGGTGTGGCTTGGCGCAAACGTTGGCTTCCCTGCGTCATGGGGCCCAAAATACCTGCTTTGCCGCCCGATAGAGAGTGATAAGTGCGTCTTGGCATCAGAAACAAAAAACTGGGCTTCAGGAGAGCAGACCACAATGCCCGAGTTGGGGGAGAGAGTGATGAGACCCGGAACTCGGCAGTTTGTGCGTGGAGAGGAGGACGCCTTCAGCTGCGGGTCGTTTTCGTAATTGGCTTGTTAAATGTGATTAGTTCATCAACTTTTGTCCCACGCATCATCAGCTGGACCCTCAGGTTTAATAAGTGTGTCTCGTCTCGTCTCGTCTCGGGTCAGCCCGGATCTACACGTCAACTTCCTGTTCCAGCCCTTCAGCTGTATTTGACTGTCCAAGTTATCCATCCTTTTGCTCCTTGGCAAATCACTTCTCCAAAATACGAGTATTCGTGGTGGTGATGAGCCAAAAAGCCTCATGTGCTTAGATTGCCACTACCCCAGGATAACTAACATCGATCGAACTGCCTAGTCGTCAGTAGAGCGCCGGCGAAGCCGCCTGCGCAAGCAATCTCGTACGGTACCTAGCTTGCCGTGCCTCGTCGCCAGTTCCAGCTCGGCTGGGGAGGGAAAAGGAGCAAGACCAAGAGTTGCTGCTTGTTTGGTGGTGGTGGCGGTCTCCTTTCCCCCTTGGCTAGCACTGTAAGTCGACAGCTAGTGCAGCTGGAATCAGGGGTTAAGCCAACGGAGGCGTCGAAGGACAGAGGCTAGAATGCCTGTTTCGGGTACAGTTATATATTTTCCTGCGGGCTAGGACAGACTTGTCGATAGCCTCAACCTCTCAACTCCGAATGGCCTCATGGGTTCTCCAGACGCCCCTCCCGAAGCTCAGCGCCTCGTCGCCGTATCCCCGACCTTGCTGGGGGGGCTCTAGTTTCTACTGAGCCTTGCAGGCTCATCGCCGGCTGTACCACAGTCCGGTGGTGGCTGCGTTGGTCGGCGCTGGTGTTGGCGTTGCTGTTGGCGCCGGCCATGATGCCACATCGGCCTCGTCCCCTGGCCGCCGAGGGGTGTGTTCCCTATATATGGACTGCGTAGTCGCCTGCGAGGACTGGGTTGCTGTTGAGACTCCAGCTGCCCAAGTCCATCCCTTTTATTGTGTTCATCACAGTCACTCTTTTCACCCAGCATCGTTGCACTCACTCTTTCAGTAGCAACTTTGCAGCCAGTCACTCCTTTAGACAGCAACCAACTACCATGACCATAGGCAAGTTGATTCCCGCCATCCTGGCGGCCCTGCTCGTTCAGGGGATCAACGCCGGTCCTTGTAAACCGTCTGGTACCGACACTACGTCCACAGACATCACACTCACTGAAACCACGGCCACGTCCACTGAGACGAGCATCACCATCACCACCACTTCAGCCGAGTCTACCATGACTTCGGCCCCGCCGGGTTGCACCGCCTATCCGTCAACTCCCCAGGGCAGCGTGTGCGGAGAAAGTGGCCCTCCCCCAGGCAACCCCGAGATCGGTGAAACCTACCTTGGCATCTCGATTGAGGAGTGCGCCAGACAGTGCTTTGAGACCGACTGCACGAGGTTCATGTTCACAGAAGGAACTTGCTCTCTTTACGAAAATCAGTATCGAGTCCGAAGACGGTTCGCTCGTACTATTGGCCTCCCGTACTATGACCTAACATGTTTCGATTGCCCCGGATCTGGCACTACGTCGTCGACGGAATCCCAGGCCTCTACCGAATCCGCAACCACCACGGAGTCTTCCACGGAGAGCACGACAGAGACTACCATCGAAAGTACCACTGAGAGCACTCCTGAGTCTACAACCGAGTCTACGACTGAGAGCACGACTGAGACTACGACTGAGTCTACTACGGCTGAATCGACAACTGAAAGCACAACTGAGAGCATAACTGAGTTTGCTACAACGACTGAATCAAGTACTGAGTCAACTACTGAGAGCACCACAGTGAGCACCACAGTGAGCACCACTGAGAGCACCACTGAGTCTGCTACTACAACCGAATCTACTACGGAGAGCACGACTGAGTCTACGGAGAGCACGACTGAGCCTGCTACAACGACTGAGTCGACAACAGAGAGCACCACCGAGAGCACAACGGAGTCTGCTACTACAACCGAATCTACTACGGAGAGCACCACTGAGTCGACGACTGAGTCTGCTACTACAACCGAGTCGACAACTGAGAGCACCACTGAGTCTGCCACAACAATTGAGTCCACCACCGAGTCTTCAACTGAGTCTACGGCCTCAACGACTGAGTCTACCACGACAACTGAGTCCACCACCGAGTCTACAACCGAGTCAACTGCTTCGACAACCGAGTCAACAGAGAGCACAACTGAGTCTGCCACAACGACTGAGAGCACGACTGAGTCAGCCACGACAACTGAGTTCACCACTGAGTCTTCAACTGAGTCAACTGCCTCGACGACTGAGTCTGCCTCGACAACCGAGTCAACTGCCTCGACAACCGAGTCAACTGCCTCGACAACCGAGTCAACTGCCTCGACAACCGAGTCAACTGCCTCGACAACCGAGTCAACTGCCTCGATAACCGAGTCTACCACAACAACCGAGTCCACCACAACCACCACCAGCGCCGCCCCAACCTGCGACGCCTACCAGTCGGCGTCCCCCGCCCCCGCCGGCTCCAAGTGCGGCTTCAAGGGCGAGCTCAAGGCGGGCTACTCGGCCTACGCCTCGGCCTTCAAGCAGCGCCGCTCCGACTGCGCCAAGTTCTGCGGCGACAAGCCCGACTGCCAGGCCTTCTCGTACGACACCAACACCCACATCTGCTCCGTCTTCAAGTACGCCGTCGCCACCGTCGCCAAGGCCAAGATCGAGTGCGACCTGTACTTCTACGACAACATGTGCTACGAGTGCGTCCCCGTCACGACGACCACGACGTCTGCCTCCACGACGACCACGTCCACGACGTCCACCACCGCTGCTGCGACGACCACTCCCCCCGCCGTCTGCACCGCCAAGTCCTACATGCCCTCCGGAGCCACCTGTGGTCGCGAGGGCACCAAGAAGAACGGCGTCAGCTCCATCAGCTGGTCGTACGCGACCAACAAGGCTGCCTGCGCCAGGGCGTGCTTCGACCTCGCCGCCTGCGACTCGTGGGCGTTCCGCACCTCGGACAAGCTCTGCACGCTGTACGACCGCAGCGTCACCAGCGCGTCGTCGGCCACGAGCTGCGGCAGCTACTGGTACGACCGCGCGTGCTACTCGTGCGAGGTGCCCACGCCAGCCCCGACCTGCGACGCCTATACGCCCGTCTCGCCCCCTCCCAGCAGCAAGATCTGCAATAAGAAGGGCTCCGTCTGCCAGGAGACGTCCGTCGGCCTGGGCGACGCCACCAGCGACGCGACCTGCGCCAAGAGCTGCAAGGAGACCACCGGTTGCAAGATCTTCTCGCGCGCCAAGGTCAACAACCAGTGGAAGTGCCGCATGTACTCAGCCTACCAGTTCACCGCCTCGAGCAACGGAAACACCTTCTTTCAGCCCGAGTGCTACCAGTGCAGTACCCCCTTGTACGGTGTGCCGGTCTAAACGCCTGGTTCTTACGGGTACTCTTGGTGACGCCAGGAAGCCGGCGCACCAGTTCCTTTCTACTACTGCCCCATCCGTTCGCTACATAAAGACTTGCCATTTTCTCTTTCATTATTTACCTGCGAGCTATCCTCGGGATAGTTTCCAGTTTGGTTTGATGGATGGCGGCCCAGTCACTTATGTTAATGTACCCTACCGAGTTAAGGACACAATGGGGGGACACAACACTGAATGACTTCGTTTTATTGTTTAATGGCCTGGCTTAGTATATAGATGTATATACATACACACAAGTTCACGCATAATGTATAAAAATACTTGGCAGTCACCAATCAATGTTTCCCTTAATACAGCTCCATGATACACAGCGTCCTCACTGCAGCTTAACCTATGACGGCAAACGGACGTCGACAGACGAGAAAACATAAAAAGTATACGTCATGAAAAAAAAATAAAAAAATAAGCCTGATATCTCATGGCTTTGTTGGTCTTTGCCCAGGCTTCACTTTAGTTCTATTAACTTTACATAGCTACCAGGCCACGCCGATCCCTGAGCTTAACGCTTCCGCTGTCCGCGGAAACCAATCCAGTACACTTGGGTCAAAAATCTAACATCAACCTATCGAAACACGCTCGCTATGCCCATACCGGTCATCCAGCGCAAATGGGGTATATTTGAATGCAAAAACAAATCCCGGAGTCTCTTCCTCAAGCCAAGTCGCAATCCAAACCTCTCTTGGACCTCTTAGACCTCAAAGAAATAATTATCGTCCAACCCTTCCCGGCTCGGAATCACCCCAGCTCCTGGCACGGGGCCATCAAACGCCGAATCCATCCGTACGTTCAGCAGCCGGATCTTCAGTCCATACTCGCTCACCATGTTGACCAGCTTGTTCGTCTCTGCCGTGATCGGAGCTTGGTTGAGTACGAGCAGCAGCCCGTCCAGCCACTCGGATGCGAGGCTGTGACTCAATGGCCACAGCGAGAGGATCGGATGCTCCTTGTTATCTGACCCCTTGGTAGGGTTTACCGGATTCACAAAGCTATACACGGTAATCTTGGTCGTCGTCGTTTTGGCCGTGACGCCGCTATCCGTGCTCTTCACGTCGTCCGCTGCCGACACGTTGGACACGACAGAGCTGATGGTACTCAGATCGATTTTCTCACTCAGAGAATCCAGCCCCGGCTCCTGAGCCGTTTGCTCCTCGAAATCGGCATAGTGAAGATATCGGCGGTTGTGAGACAGCTTGGCGTACCGCCACGGCGTTGGCGTGAAGAGTCGATGCTTGGACCCACTGTTGTTATCCCGCTTAGGCGTCGGCTTTGTGAACCAAGATCCCTCTAGGAGACATCGGATCCTTTGTTCCTTGACAAACTGTAGGGCCTCCTGCTTCAATTCCTCCCGGACCTGGTATAGGTGCTGGCCCCATGTGCCTTCAAAGGACTTTTCGAGCAGGTTCATTTGCTGCTCTCGTAGGCGTGCCACATCGTATTCTTGAATGTCCTCCTCCGTCTCCAGCACGTCCTTGGTCCTCGTGGCTTCCCCCACTACCTGTTCAATCAAGATTCGTACCAGTTCAACCACCTTCTCAAAATCATCCTGTTCTGCACCAGTTGCCTTCCATACCCGAAAGAAGGCATGTAGGCCAGCAGTGTGTAGCCGGGACCATTGAAGTATAAGCGGGTGGAATAGCCTATCGTGGTCCTTGGACTCCGTCACTTGATACCCCTTGGTATCCTCCAGGTCGGCCTTGTCGACTTCAAAGTGTTCGTATAGGACCATCGTAATCGCAAAGCTGGCTCGGGCGATTGGGCAACGTTGTGACATGGGCTTTCCGGCCTGCTCCATCAGCAGCTTCTGGAAACCGTCCTCGTGCTTGCGCACATAGTCTGTTATATCCATCATGCCCAAGAACCCAGTGATATCGAACTCCTGGGCGGGGCTTTCCGTCTCGAAGCCCAATCTCCTCCACTTCTCCGGGTTGTGCCTCCTGCTGCCCTTCTTCGCCAAGACGTCTTGATCGATGATTGGCGAATGACCGTTCACATGCGCCCGGTCGGGAGCGCTCGCCAGATGCAAGCCCTTGAGAGCTCTTCGATGCTCAGGCCGCTCTAGGTCAACCTCGACCTCACGCCATTTCCTTAATAGTATCTTGGTCAATGACTGGAACTCTAGCAAGGGATGCGCTAAGTCCTGTAGGGCTGAGCTCTGCATGAGCTTGTAAACCGCCTTGATTAGTCCTAAGTCCTGCAATCGCTTGATGAACTTGGACCACTCGTCTCCTTGGCCATTGGGCTTGCCTGTGCTCATGGTGCTCTCGTTGGACACGGCGTCACGTATCAATGCGTTGATGAGCATGAGTGCGTTGGCGCATAGTGCGTGGTCAGCGCTCTGCAGCTGGGCTATCACCAGCTCGAAGAATTGCGGGTAGACGGCGACGGCGGGCTTCAGGGCGCGGAACCCAAAGGTTCCCGGAGTGCGGCTCGCGGCGCCGCGGAAGCCAGTCGACTGGGAATGGCTGACGAGGGCGACCAGGATGGACATGGCGCCCCTGAGGATATTAACCAGTGGGTTCGTGACGATGAGCTCTACAACCCGCTCGACGAGATCACTGGCAGTCGGACCCTCGAAGATGTCCCATCCCATGTCGACCTCGAGGAGGCGCGTAAGGCTTTGGAGTGAGTAGGCGAGGGTGTTGCCGCCGGCCGTCATGATGAGGCGGCGCAGGACGACGAGGCCGCCCGAGGAAATGAAGACGTCGGCGAAGGCGGGATCGTTGATGGAGCTCTGCAGCTTGAAGACGGCCATCTTGCGCGAGGCATCCTCGTCGCTGGCTAGGCGCGCGAGCAGCGCGGGGATGTCTGCTTGGTCCATTGTGTTCTCGGTTCGCCGTCGAGTTTGGTGTTTGACTTCGCTTTCGATGTCGAGTCCGAGCCGAGTTTTGGGGGGGGGGCGGAGCCGTAGGAGAAGAGGAAGAGAAGCTCTTATGTCGGCGAGTTCATTGCCCGACGGTCCGGTTGTTCTGAGTCGCGATTCGCAAGTTGCGAGTTGCGAGTCGCGGAGGCCGTAGGAGACACCGCAGGTGCGATCCTGTAAGTTTGCTGGTCCCTGAACGATTAATGAACCACTTACCAATTCGGGACTCGGCCCTCGTTACCTTAAGGGGGGAGGAGAACCGTCTCACCGTCTTGCAGCACACGTTTAGAGGGCCTTTGTTTCAGCCATCTACTGTGGCTGTGGTGGCTTTCTCCTCCAGAATGCTCCAGACTTCCCCAGAGCTTTGGCGGTGGCTGCATGACAAATGCGTCACACCCACGTGATCCAGCCTCACCTGGCCGCCCCATGTGGCGTAAGGCTATGTTCCAACATGCTAATTCTTCCCTCAGCCAGCTCCTCCAACGCCCTGCATCACCGCTGATCGAGCTTCACTCACCCTTCCGCCAGCAATCCCATCTCCGTAACCATGGCTAATTTCCTCGCGTCCATCTTCGGAACAGAACTTGACAAGGTCAACTGCTCCTTCTACTTTGTAAGACCGACCTTTCCCTTCCCCGTTCACAGCCGGCTGAGCCTGTGGACAACTCTTGCGCATTCACGTCTCCGGTTCAGCATTGCTAACTTACGCGCCATCGCGCCCTCTCGCACTAGAAAATTGGTGCCTGCCGACATGGCGACCGCTGCTCGCGAAAACACGTCAAGCCGTCCTATAGCCAGACTATCCTCATGCCCAACCTTTACCAGAACCCGGCCTACGATCCCAAGAACCGCATGAATCCTTCCCAGTTGCAGAACCACTTCGACGCCTTCTACGAGGACATATGGTGTGAGCTGTGCAAGTATGGCGAGCTCGAGGAGCTCGTCGTCTGCGACAACAACAATGATCGTGCGTGTCCCCTCTTCTACTCGATTCCACTCCACTCCCTTCAAGGCAAATGTGCTGACACTGCTTCCCTCTGACAGACCTCATCGGAAACGTTTACGCGCGATTCAAGTACGAGGAGTCTGCGCAAAAGGCTTGCGACGAGCTGAACAGCCGCTGGTATGCCGCCCGTCCCATCTACTGCGAACTTAGCCCCGTGACCGACTTCCGCGAGGCTTGTTGCCGCCTTAACTCGGGCGAGGGTTGTGTTCGCGGCGGCTTTTGCAACTTCATTCATCGCAAGAACCCCAGCGAGGAGCTCGATCGCGACCTTCAACTCAGTACGAAGAAGTGGCTCAGGGCGCGTGGCCGCGATGAGAAGAGCGCCAGCCGATCGCCAACCCCCGAGGCTACTCGGCGACGGTTCTAGTATTTTGCGTGTGTTTTGATGGTTTCAATCCAAACGACCAAGAGGGACGAGAAAAAACATCTCCTGGGCAGAAAGGGCCACGGCGTTTAAGGACAGGCTTTGGGTAGCTTCACTTAGGGTGTATTAATACCACATCTATACAGATAATTCATCTAAATCCAAAACACGTCAAGTTTCCCGACAAGGCTGATCTCTGTTGCTATTCTTGCTAGGTTGGTGTTGAAGCCTTGTTACTCATTGCCAACTCCTGCTTGAGGTCTGTAGAGAAGTCGATGAGAGGTCCGTCTGCTGGCTTTCCCGTAGATTTTAGCATGTTGTGGATTTCGGCCTCGCTCGGTGTGGGCTTGGAAATCTCATGCCGGGCAGGCTGGGCAGGCTGCGGGGCGGGTCTCTCGTCGAAATCGACCAGATTTTTCTGTATCTTTTCGTTTTGGAACTGAAACTGCTCGGGTTTCTGATACTCGGGTGCTTCGGTCTTGAGCTGCTCGTCCTTGGGCTTGTCGACAGCTGTCAGATCATCGAAATGGCCCAGTTGCTTGTCGACGACCGCTGTAGGACTGTGGGGAGGAATGAGGTGACGCTGATCGGGCTTCTGACCCTTGACGATGGGGTAAATCGCCATAATCTGCTCGGCCTGCTTCTCGGGTGTCGCAGTGTGATCGCTAGGCATACGTCAGATCTGCTTTTTCCTCGGATGAGTAGATAAAGGCACTTACATCGTGGCATTGATAACCCATTCGAGATCTTCTTCGCCTTCCTCCATCCCACCAGGGCCTCCCTTCACCAAACGGAACAATCGAGGATGCCATTCAACGTTGTCTTGGGCCCTTATGGCGGCTTCTTCGCGTTGACGATCCTCAATCTTAGTCTTCTCGTTGGTAGCGAGCTCGTGGTTCCGTTCCTTGACAGCCTTGGCCGTGTTCTCCCAGAGTCGTTGTGATTCCCGCTCTTCCTGTTCCTCGATTGGTCGAACCACTGGGGCACTGGGCTTTGATCCTCTGGCATCGAAGAACATTTCTCGCTTGCCGGTCTACGTTTGTTAGTCTGTTCATAGCCAATGGCAAGGTCCGTAAACTCACCCTCATGTTCTTGATGAACATCTCGTCACTCCATAGGCCGGACAGCTCGAACAAGATTTCGCCGGTGCTCTCCTTCTTGATCGTTCCGCCGATGGCATTGTAGGTGCCGCCAACCCAGCCCTTTGTCTTGAAATCGACGTCGGCGACTAGATCGAGCTCAGGGCACCGGACAAAGCTGTGGTCTCCCAATTCATACTTCATTTTCCCGAAGAGAATGCCTCGAGCATACATGTTGGGCTGAGTCAGGATGCTGTGGTTGATATTAGCATTTGGCAACCACTTACACAAAAAATCCCGCGGGGCCAACAAATGAGAAAATAAACGGGTTGACCAACTATTGTTCCCCCTTTGCGGAATCCTTTCCACGGTTGAGAAGGGTCAGGAAAGCAATGCCTTCCATGAGACTGGCGGCAGAGTTGCCCAGAAAGCGACTTCGGGGCTTAAGGGTGCCATCGATGCGGAGGTGGTGGTCGGGAGCCAGGTAGAAGTAGCTCGACTTGGGCGGGTGATGAGAGGTTTGCTCAGAAATATAGTATGCTCGCTTGTTGTTATCCAGCTCCCAGTAACAGGTAAAGATCTCGCCGAGAATGGGGTTCAAGGGCTTCTTGACACCGCTGCATGTGATCAGCCGCAAGCAAATTCGAGCTGGGGACAGGGGGTAACCAACGGTGGACGAATGTGCCAACCACTCAGATAGAACTTGACTACAGAAACGAATCGATCGATAGGGTCGTCTATGTCGGGGATATGGAGGAGCATCTCGGGGTGGCACATAAAACTGGGAGGAAAGGTTAGTCTGGACGCATCGCGATTTTGAATGAGACGGGGGGGGGGGGGGGGGGGGGT
>JAZAVK010000192.1:0-64723 GCA_037954305.1 Neonectria magnoliae
CTAGGTCGAGAATGAACTGAACTATGATCTGTTCCTCTAGATCAGATAGTCGGCGTGACTTTGGGATCCAATCGCATCGCGATTGAATCCCTTGCTTGCGACGACGTAGCCGCCGCTCATCGATATTGTAGATCCCTGCAGCGCGTCGGATACTTAATTTTGGATTATTTTGAAGGGCCTGAAGGGCAAGAAGGGTTCTAGCTTCAATATTTGGGTCTGATATAGCTTGTGGTAGAAGATTCAATTGATTAAGTAAAAAGTAAGTTGTAAGAGGGAAAAGTGCGGCGCATACTTGGATGCGGCGCATGCTTATTACATACGTTATATTAAATATAAAGTTACTATTTAAACTAGAAATACTCCTCTTAATCTTAGTAACTAAACCTTAAAAGATACTATAGTAATAGTAAACTAGGTCTATAGTAGTTCTAGTGTTATTATAGTAAGAAAGCTTTTTAGTAGTAATATAGTCTTTAATTTCCTTACTATTAATAAGGTATAAGCTTACTATACTAAGGATTAAGTTACTAAAGCCTTTAGTAATAATATAGCTTTATCCTCCCTAATTTTTATATTAATAAGCTTATTAAAGAAATTACTAAATCTAACTAACTAAGGATCCTTTAAGTAAAAAAATAAAAGACTACCTATCCTAGCCCTAGGGTAATATATTAGCTTTATTAAGGAAGTGAACTATCTTTATAATAATAGCCTATTGCTTAATATATAGTGATATAATTATAAACCCTTTAATAAGGGACTTTATCTTACTTAATACTATAATTACTTTAAATTTAAATACTTAGCTTAGAACTATAAGTTAGCTCCTACTTATAGGTAATATAAAGGTACTATATACCCTAATAGGGAAGGCTACCTAACTAAGTAAAGTAAGATCCTACTAAACTATATTCTATATAAAGGTAAATATATAGCTTTATACTAAGTATATACTAAGGAAGGCTACTTAGATAGACTACTTTACTTCTAAGATTATATAGTAACTAAAGTACTTATATCCTAGAGCCTTTTACCCCCCTCTCTATTAGCTTAACTACTTAGAAGCCTTTTACTAAGAAGGCTTAAAAGGCCTTTAAGCTTAGTAAATAAACTATAAAGTATTCTTAGTTAGTCTTTAACCTAGGCCTATACCTCCTATATACTATTCTTACTTATAATATTTACTTTTACTTCCTTATTATTACTATTACTCTCCTAAATAATTAATTAATATTAGTATTCTTTTAGAATATTAACTACTAGCTTACCCTTATATAGATTACCTTATAAGCTTATAATAAATATAATATAATTATACTTCTTAAACTAAATAGAAACTTTAAGACTAAAGCCCTAGCTTACCTAGGTAAATATAATTACTATATAGTTTGTTAAAGTAAATAAGTAATAATATATATTAATAAGTAATATAGACAGACCTAAGTTATAAATATCTAAAGTAAGAAAGGATTAGGTAAGTATTACCTCTATAAAAACTTAATACTAAATTATAGCTTTTTATAATCCCTTAAATAATAGAGGTAACTTACCTATACTATAGGCCCTAGCTAAAACTATACTAAGTAATTATATACTACTTATTAGTAATTTTAACCTTTACTATCCTCTTTAGAATTACTATAGCTAAATAGATTAAGGTAGTAATATCTATATTTAGAAGGTAATATAGTATTATATTAGCCTCTTTATACTTTATAGTTCTATTACTAAACTAGCTTAAGGCTACTAAAAGAGTACTCTTAATTTAGCTTAAGCCTTAAAGACTATTTATATAATATATAAAGGAACTAACTATAACCTAGAAGGATCTAACTATCTTTTATAATAAATCTATATTACTATTACTCTAGATAAACTAGCTCTTAAACTAAACCTTAGTTATAATTAGAAGAAAACTAACTTCTATAAAGCTATTAGTAAAGTAATAGTTTATTTTTAATAGACCTAGGGTATAATAATTACTATAAAAACTGTTAATAAGGTAGTAGATTAACTTTCTAAATAGCTAAAAGTAATTACCTAATTTATAACTCTAAAGTAAAAGAAACCTATACCTTACTAAAACCTATAGTAGAATAGTAAAATATCTATAGTAATTAATAAGCTTAAATAAGCTTACTATATAGCCTAGCGAACTAGTTAAATCTTAGACTAATAAGCTCTAGCTAAAGCATAAGTATAGTAGGATTATAGTATAAAAGGTACTTATTATATCCTTTAGAGAGAACTCCTAATAAAGCTTCTCAGGTATAATAGTATATAATAGAAAGATAGGTAAGACTATATAGTAGAATTATAGTAATCCTATTATAGCTATTACCTCTTACCTAGCCTAACTATATAGAGCTAGTAATACTTTATATAGATAAGGCTAAAACCCTTATATAGAGATTCTTCCCTAAACTCTAAGCTAATAACTCTAACCTCTCTTCCCTTCTTTTTCCTAGAACCTTTAAACCTAAATTAAGCTTAATATACCCTTATATTAAACCTATAGAGATCTATAAAACTCTATAAAAAATTAGGTTATAAAAAGCCCTAGGTAAGAATAGTATTCCTACTAGGTTCCTAAAGATATATAATAAGCTGCTTATACTTATAATTACTAAGATAGTAAATGCTAGTATTATAATAAGCTACTTCTTACTTTACTTTTATACTATAATTATTATAGTTATTCTAAAGGTAAATAAAACTTTAGCTAAATAATAAACTATATTAAGATAGTAATTAATATCTTTACTTAATATTATTAGTAAAATTATTAAGATAGTTATTAATTAATATATTATAATTATAGTAGAATTAAAAGGGTTTCTACCTATAGGATAGATAGGTAATTAGCTAAAGAGATTTACTAAGCTTACCTTTACTATTATTATTAAAGCTATATATATAGCTTAAGCTTAGTATAGCCTTAGCTTTCTTTTCTAACTTAACTTTATAAGGGCTTTTAATATAATTAATTATTAATAACTTATTATAGGCCTATAATAACTAAGCTTTCTTAAATAGCTTTTTATATAGTTTACTAATTACCTTATAGTATAAATAGTATACCTTTACTTTAATAGCTAACTTTCTAACTCTATTAAGATCTAGGCTAGTATCCCTTAAGGATCCCCCTTATTATTTATACTATTTATCCTCTTTATTACTAGCCTTTATAAAGCCCTTAAGAATTTACCTAGACTAATAATTTTTAGATTTACTAATAATACTAACTTACTAGTATTTAGATATAATATAGAAAAGACCTAAGCCTACCTAGGATATCTATAGTAATTAGGCCTAAATAAATAAAATATATTACCTAGGAATTAAATAAAGTAAAGCTTCTATACTTTACTTAAAAATATACTATAGATTAGATATAAGCCTAACTTAGAGACCTAATAATAGTACTTATTAAGTTATATAGATTCCTTAAACTTTTCCTTTACTATAAACTCTTCTAAAGACTATATATAAATACTCTTAAGGGAAAGCTAGAATACTAATAATAAGCCCTTACTATAATTACTATAAGTATATAAGAAGTTAACCTTAAAGTAGTAAGATTAATCTATATATAAGTTATCTATTTAACTATAATCTATAGTATAGAAGTATACTCTACCCTAACTACCTCTAGAGATAAGCCCGAAAGTATTATATAAGTACTTACGCTAAAATAAACCTAAAGCCTATATATAATCACTAGAGTATATAAAGCTATACTAGCCTACTTTCTAGAGATAGAGCTAGCTATCCCTCCCCTTAATATCTACCTTAATAAACTAATCGCTTAAGTCTATAGCTATATAAAAAGGTAAAATATAACCCTACTTATAAGGTTTATTACTATAGTAGCTATTAGGTAAATCTACTATAAATAATATTAGTAATAATTACTATAAGAAGTTAAGGATTAGCTAAGAAGCTAGCTTTTATATATAAGGTAGGAGCTAACCCTTATTAAAATTAAGGCTTATTGGACTATATATTAAACCTAACTCTAAGATAAGGTAAGAGAGTACTATAGGATCAATTATCTTAAACTAGTAGAAGCTTACCCTCCTTCTAATAATAAAAAGGTATTATATTTATACTAAGACCTTAATAAGTACTAAAGCTTAATACTTATAGCTAAGGACTAGGAAATTTAGTTTAAGAAGCTTTCTTTTCTCTTAAAAAATACTTAATATACCCTTATTACTTCACCTATATAGAAGTAGTAAAGAAATACCTAAATATATTATTATCTTCTACTAAAGATTTACTAAATAATATAGTCTCCTTACGAAATTACTTACTAGTTTCTCTACTTATGCTTTATCTTATATTATAAGCTTACTCTTAAAGTCTATAGTAACTATAATTATAAAGTAGAAGTAGAGTACAAGCTTAAGAAGTATATAGCTTAAGTTTATAAGCACTAGCTAAACCTATAGTATACCTATACTAAGTATCTCTTAACCCCCCTTAGGGAAAGATAAAATATACTTAGAAAAAAGCTATAAAGGGTAAAAAAACTAGCCTATACTAAACTATAGATATACCCTAATCCTATACCTCCCCCTCTTACCCTCTAACCTTACTCTTAACCCTATTCCTCCTAATTATCCTCCCTATTAGATCCTTTAAATTCTAAGGACTTAATTAGCTTAAGAATACTACTTAAGTAAGTAAGAGCTAGGCTTAATATACCTTTAAGGCGCTTAAGTACTTTAGCGATACGGTTAACCCTACTAATTAACTTATTAAGTTAGTTAGTTAATAGGCCTATAGTTACTATTATAAGTGCGATATATAGTTGCTTAGGGGCTTAGCTCTTAGCTCTTATAGTAGTATTCTTAAGCTTCCTAAGCTTCTTCTATACCTTAATTAGTATTATATAGTACTATATAATAGAACTAACTTATACTTATAGTATTAATACTTTTCTTATATAGAAGAGCTAGCTTAGGTAGCTATAATAGTAGTAAATAGTAGAGGCTTATAAGTCTTATATATATATATATATAAGCTACGTAGCTACCTACTACTATATTAGCTTAGTCTTAGTAAAGATCTATAATACTATCTTTACCTATTTATATAATATATATAGAATAGGGGATATCTTATACTACCCTTATAGCTATAATTATAGGGGTAGTAATAGGAGCCTTACTAGGAGACTTATTCCTTAAAGTAGCTATAGTCTCTACCCTAGCCTTTCTCTTTACTTACTAAGGATTAGCTTAGTTATATAATAGGATTATATTAAGAGAAACTTATTAGTATTACTAGTATTATTATTATTATTATTATTATTATTATTATTATTATTATTATTATTATTATTATTATTATTATTATTATTATTATTATTATTATCTTTAGCTATAAGAAGTTAGCTACTATAGTAATAAGACTATAGTAAAGCTATAACGCTAGTAACGCTAGACTAAGTATATATATATATTAGTAATCCTAGAAGAGAAAAGGATATTAGTATAGTAACTAAGACTTATAGCTACTATAGGTATAGCTAGGATCTAAAGATAGAAAGACTTATAGAAGTTATTAAAGAAAGAAGAAGGTATTACAAGCTAAGTAAAAGGACTAAATACTAGAATCTAGAGTAGCAGCTAGTAGCTATTAATAGCTATAAAGCCCCGGGCCCTTACTAACCGCTAGCTACTAATAGCTAAGCGCTAGATAACCAACCTACTAATAGCTAAATTTACCTATTTAAAACCCAGACCCCTAGCTACTAGCTACTAGTAGCTTAGCGCTATATAGCTAACCTACTAATAACTAAACCTACCTAACTATAACTATATAAAGGTCCTATGCCTTAGCTGCTAGCACGCTTCCGCCGCACAACTAACATAAGCCTACTCTAGGTAACTTTTTTCCTCTCCCTTTTATTCTTTATTAGGGTTTTTTCCCTAACTATAGGAAACTAAGATAATTCTAGTCCTAGCATAAAGGACTATTTACTTATATAGAGCGATAGTATAAGGGGCCTAACATAGGCCCATTACGGATAGGATATAGGTTTTCGTCTACCTGGTTTTTCCTATATCTATATAGAGTAGAAGCACTATCTACCTTCTAGGTCTATAGCGTATAAATATAATAATAATAATAAAGTATTTATTTAATTAGCTAAGGTAATTAGCTTACTTAGGTATTATAATTAGCTAATCTATTAATTATAGTATATATAGAGTTTATTATTAGAATTAGTCTATTTTAGACTAATAGACTAAAAAAACTAGTTTTATTCTAAGGGTAGATTAACTAACTAAAAATGAGTTTTTAGTTAGTCTAGACTAGTTAAACTAGTCTGAGTTTTATTCTAAGGGTAGACTAACTAAAAACTAGTTATAACTAGTCTAGACTAACTAAAAACTAGTTATAACTAGTCTAGACTAACTAATTTCACAACCCTGCTTATAACGTTAATTATTAGCTTAAAATCTTAATTTAATAGAAAGGAAAGCTTACCTAAATCTAGAATTAACTATAATAGTAGGATAAGGAATTAAGGCCTTAATAAATTCCTTATATATATAGAGGCTAGTATAGCTTTCAGAAATCTAATTAAAGCCTATTTAGAAGTTAGTTAAATTAAGCTTATTAGCTAAATAGGAATTATTATTAGTATAATAAATTCTTTACATACTAATAAGCTTATAAATAAGCTAAATCTCCTTATTTATAAAAATAAGGATAAGGCCTAAATAGGCTGTTTAGGTATTTAATGTCTATATATTAAACGTTAGGGAAAAAGACCCTAAGTTTACTATATTTTCCTCTAGTTACTTATTTAGCTTTAATAAGCTACTATTAATGGTATTATTTAAGATACCCTTAATCTTCCACCTATTAACTAAAGGACTAGCCCTAATTAAATTTAGTATATATTCTAATAGGAAATAGGAAATAACTTACTTATTATAATAGGTTAGAAGGTCTATAGGAATTTAAAGATAGGTTATTTTTAATAAGAAAAGTAGGAATCTTCTTTAATGCCTCTTCTTCCTAGAAGCCAGCTAGGTAGATCTTATCTAAATCCTTTATTCCTGATATTAAGGTTAAAAGGGCTATTAGGCTTAAGAAAGTCTACTTCTAATTTAAATTAGCTTTTTAAAGTAAAAAGGAATAGCTTACTTCTTTTTCTAGTAGCTTTAGACTGCTTATTATAAGCAACTATTAGGTGCTTCTATTAATAGTTCCTTTAGAAGTTAGAGGATCAAAAGCCCCTAATTAGCTTAACCCTCTTATAGTTATACCTATTCAATTATAAGCTAATTAAATAAGGTTATTAAAAAGGAAGACTTATATTATATAACTAATTTCAGTCTTAACCTTCCTTAGAAGGTAAAATAGTCTTCTTAAATAAGCTATATTTAAAGATATAAGCCCTAAAAGCTTTATCTTTAGAAATAGGTTAGGAAGAAGAAGAGGTAATTTCTAAGTCTAATCTTAATTAGTTAAGACTATCTATTTTAAAAGCAGCTAATTGGCTAGTATTTTCTAAAAAAGGAATAGTCTTAGCATTAGACTTAGAAAGAGGGTTAAATTTATTATTAAAATCCATAAGAATCTAAATAATAGAAGCTAAAGAGAGGATTAAGGATATATTATATAGTTTATTTATCTTAGGTCTTTATTATATATCTTACTAATTAAATTAATATTATTACTCTATTACTTTAGCTATACGAATTCCTAGTTTTTGCTTGCTACGCTACTAACCTACCTTTAAATATATTCTAACACTAGATTCGAAATCCTCGTACACGCATTACTTAAGATTCGATAGCGCATCGGGGCCGCAGTAATAGCGCTAATGCACTACCGATAACCATTAACTCAGGGGCGCATAGCCTCAACCAAAGCTAACATAACCCCTTAGTAAGAATTAGCCAATACACGCTAAGTGAAAGCAATGAACCCGATGTAGAAACTAGCAGAATACTAATTAATAACCTAGAAAGCAAAGCATATAATACTATTACTAGAATTATCCCCCCTAACCTACTCGAATAAGTCTAGAACATTATCTAATCCTACAGCGCTATGTATAAGATATAGGCGCGCGCCTCCCGCAAAAAGAATACCTTATATAACCTAGAAGCAAGCCTTAAAGAATAAATTACCTTAAATATTACTAATACCCTTACTTTAGTTATTAAGATAGCCCTTACTAGAACTAATAACTATAAAAGAAATTAACTATTGTATATATTAGTTATAGCGCGAAACCTTATAACCCTAAACCGTAGAGGCCCTAAAGAAATAACCTAAAGCTATATCGAACGTAAAGTTACTATCCGAACTAGAAACACTCCTCCTAATATTAGTAACTAAACCCCGAAAGATACTATAGTAGTAGTAAACTAAGCCTATAGTAACTCTAGCGTTATTATAGTACGAAAGCTCCCTAGTAGTAATATAATCCTTACTTTCCTTACTACTAATAAGGTATAAGCCTACTATACTAAAGATTAGGTTACTAAAGCCTTTAGTAATAATATAGCCTTATCCCCCCTAACCTTTATAGTAATAGTAAAGGGTATCTAACTTATATCTATCCTAAATAATACTAATAAGCTTATTAAAGAAATCGCTAAATCTAACTAACTAAGGATCCTTTAAGTAAAAAAATAAAAGACTAGCTATCCTAGCCCTAGGGTAAAGATAAACCTAATCCTATATATTAGCTCTATTAAGAAGGTAAACTATCTTTATAATAATAGCCTATTACTTAATATATAGCTATATAATTATAAACCCTTTAATAAAGGACTTTACCTTACTTAATATTATAATTACTTTAAATTTAGATACTTAGCTTAGAATTATAAATTAGCTCTTACCTATAGGTAATATAGGGGTACTATATATTCTAATAGGGAAGGATACCTAACTAAGTAAGAAGAGATCTTACTAAACTATATCCTATATAAAGGCGAATATATAGCTTAGAGCTATAACTACTCTATTATAGCTTTATACTAGGTATATACTAAGGAAGGCTACTTAGATAGATCGCTTTACTTCTAAGACTATATAGTAATTAAAATACCTATATCCTAGAGCCTCTTACCTTCCTTTCTATTAGCTTAACTACTTAGAAGCCTCTTACTAAGGAAGCCTAAAAGGCCTTTAGGCTTAGTAAATAGACTATAAAGTATCCTTAGTTAGTTCTTAACCTAAGCCTATACTTCCTATATACTATCCCTACTTATAATATTTACTTCTACTTCCTTACTATTACTATTACCCCTCTAAGTAATTAATTAATACTAGTACTTTTCTAGAATACTAATTACTAGCCTACCTTTATATAGATTGCCCTATAGGCTTATAGTAAATATAATATAATTATACTTCTTAAACCTAATAGAAACTCTAAGACTAGAGCCCTAGCCTACCTAGGTAGATATAACTACTATATAGTTTACTAAAGTAGATAAGTAGTAATATATATTAATAAGTAATATAGACCTAAGTTATAGTTATTTAAAGTAAGAGAGAACTAGGTAAGTATTACCTTTATAAAGACTTAATACTAAATTATAGCTCTTTATAACCCCCTAAATAGTAAAGGTAACTAGCCTATACTATAAGCCCTAGTAGAAACTACCCTAAGTAACTATATATTACTTATTAATAACTTTAACCTCTACTACCCTCTCTAGGACTATTATAGCTAAATAGATTAAAGTAGTAATATCCTTATCTAGAAGGTAGCGTAGTACTACATTAGCCTCTTTATACCCTATAGTACTATTACTAGGCTAGCCTAAGGCTACTAAAATAGTACCCTTAATTTAGCCTAGGCCTTAGAGACTATTTATATAATATATAAAGGAACTAACTATAAACTAAAAGGATCTAACTATTTCCTATAATAAATCTATATTACTACCGCCCTAGATAAACCAGCCCCCGAACTAAACCCTAGTTATAATTAGAAGAAAACTAACCCCTATAAAACTACTAGCAAAGTAATAATCTATCTTTAATAGACCTAGGGTATAATAACTACTATAGAAGCTCTTAATAAGATAGTAGATTAGCTCTCTAAATAGCTAAAAGTAATTACTTAATTTATAACCCTAAAGCGAAAGAAACCTACGCCCTACTAAAATCTATAGTAGAATAGTAAAATATCTATAGTAACTAGCAAGCTTAAATAAGCCTACTATATAGCCTAGTATACTAGTTAAATCTTAGACTAGCAAGCCCTAGCTAAAGCATAAATACAATAGAACTATAGTATAAAAGGTACTTAATATACCCTCTAAAGAGAACTCCTTATAGAGCTTCTAAGGTATAATAATATATAGTTCTAGGCAATAGAAAGATAGGTAAGACTATATAGTAGAACTATAGTAGTCCTACTATAGCTACTACCCCTTACCTAACCTAACTATATAGAGCTAGTAATACTTTATATAGATAAGGCTAAAACCCTTATATAAAGATTCTTCCCTAAACCCTAGGCTAATAACTCTAACCTCCCTCCCTTCCCCCCCCCTAGAACCTATAAACCTAAATCGGGCCTAATATACCCCTATATCGAACCTATTAAGATCTATAAAGCCCTTTAAAAAATTAGATTATAGAAAGCCCTAGGTAAGGATAGTATCCCTACTAGATTCCTAAAGGTATATAGTAAGCTACTTATACTTATAATCACTAAGATAGTAAATACTAGTATTATAATAAGCTACTTCTTGCTCTACTTCTATACTATAATTATTATAGTTATCCTAAAGGTAAATAAGACCCTAGCTAAATAATAAACTATATTAGAATAGTAACTAATATTCTTACTTAATATTATTAGTAAAATTATTAAGATAGTTATTAGTTAATATATTATAATTATAATAGAATTAAAAGAGCTTCTACCTATAGGATAGATAGGCAATTAGCTAAAGAGATCTACTAAGCTTACCCTTACTATTATTATTAAAGCTATATATATAGCCTAGGCTTAATATAGCCTTAGCTCTCTCCTCTAACTTAACTTCGTAAAAGTCTTTAATATAGTTAACTACTAATAACTTATTATAGCCTTATAATAACTAGGCTTTCCTAGATAGCTTCTTATTTAGCTTACTAACTACCTTATAATATAAATAGTATACCTCTGCTTTAATAGCTAACTTTCTAACTCTATTAAGGTCTAAGCTAGTATCCCTTAAGGATCCCCTCTATTACCTATACTATTTATTCTCTTTATCTCTAGCCTCTATAAAGCCCTTAAGAATATACCTAGGATAATAGTTATTAGATTTACTAATAATACTAACCTACTAGTATTTAAATATAATATAGAAAAGACCTAAGCCTAACTTAAAACTACCTAGGATATCTATAATAACTAAGCCTAAATAAATAGAATAACCTAAAAACTAAATAAAGTAAAGCTTCTATACTTTACTTAAAAATATACCGTAGACTAGACTTAGGCCTAACTTAGAGATCTAATAATAGCGCTTATTAAGTTATATAGATTCCTTAGACTCTTCCTTTACTATAAACTCCTCTAGAGACTATATATAAATACTCTTAAGAGAAAGCTTAAATACTAATAGTAAGCCCTTACTATAATCGCTATAAGTATATAGAGGGTTAATCTTAAAGTAGTAAGACTAATCTATATATAAGTTATCTATTTAACTATTATCTATAGTATAAGAGTATACTATACTCTAATTACCCTTAGAGGAAAGCCCTAAGGTATTATATAAGTACTTATACTAGAATAAACCTAAAGCCTATATATAGTTATAAGAGTATATAAAGCTATACTAGCTTACCTTCTAAAGATAGAACTAGCTATCCCCCCCCTTAATATCTATCTTAATAAACTAGCTACTTAATTCTATAGCTATATAGAAAGGTAGAATATAACCCTACTTATAAGGTCTATTACTATAATAGCTATAAGGTAGATCTACTATAAATAATAATATAGACTCTAGCGATAATTACTATAAGAAGTTAAGGATTAGCTAAGAAGCTAGCTTCTATATATAAGGTAAGTACTAACTCTTACTAAAATTAAGGCTTATACTTAATCTAAGTAGACTATATATTAGACCTAACTTTAAAATATAGTAAGAGAGTACTATAGAATAAATTATCTTAAGCTAGTAGAAGCCTACCCTCCTTCTAATAATAAAAAGGTATTATATCTATACTAAGACCTTAATAAGTACTAAAGCTTAATACTTATATAGCTAAGAACTAGGAAAATTAGTTTAAGAAGCTTTCTTTTCTCCTAATATATACTTAATATACCCTTACTACTTTACCTATATAGAAATAGTAAAGAAATACCTAAATATATTATTATCTTCTACTAAAGATTTACTAAAAAATATAGCCTTTTTATAAACCTACTATAGGACCTATATAAACTTAAGTAGTAACTATTAAACTATAAAATAGCCTAATTAATTACCTACTAATTCCTCTACTTATACCTTATCCTATACTATAAGCTTACCCTCTAAATCTATAGTAACTATAATTATAAAGTAGAAGTAGAGTATAAGCTTAAGGAGTATATAGCTTAAGTTCGTAGGTACTAGCTAAACCTATAGTATACCTATACTAAGTACCTCTTACCCCTCCTTAGGGAAAGATAAAATATACCTAGAAAAAAGCTATAAAGGGTAAAAAAACTAGCCTATACTAAACTATAGATATACCCTAATCCTATACCTTCCCCTCCTACCCTCTAACCCTACTCCTAACTCTATTCCTTCTAATTATCCTCCCTACTAAATTCCCTAAGTTCTAAGAACCTAATTAACTTAGGAATACTACCTAAGTAGGTAAGAGCTAGACTTAATATACCTTTAAGGCACTTAAGCACTTTAGCAATATAGTTAACCCTATTAACTAACTTATTGAGCTAGTTAGTTAATAGGCCTACGGTTATAGCTATAGGCATAATATAGAGTTACTTAAGGGCCTAGCTCTTAGCCCTTAGGGCAGTATCCTTAAGCTTCCCGAGCTCCTCCTATACCCTAGTTAGCATCACGTAATATTATACAATAGAACTAACTTATATTTATAGTATTAATACCTCTCTTACATAGGAGAGCTACCACTAGGGCTTAGGTAGCTATAATAGTAGCAAACAGCAGAGGCTCGTAGGTCTTATATATACATACATAAGCCGCGTAGCTGCTTGCCGCTACGTTAGCCTAATCTCGGTAGAGACCTACGGTACTATCTTTACCTATCCGCATAATATACGTAGAATAAGGGACATCCTACACCGCCCCCGCGGCTATAGTCATAAGGGTAGCGATAGGAGCCTTACCAGGAGACTTATTCCCTAAAGCAGCTATACCCTCTACCCTAGCCTTTCTCTTTGCCTACTAGGGATTAGTATAGTTATACATCGGGACTATATTAAGAGAAGCTTACTAGTATTACTAGTATTATTATTATTAGTATCTACTTATAGAGATATTAGTAATAATTACTATACCTCTTTTGCCTAGGATCTATACTAGGTTTATTATTATTATTATTATTATTATTATTATTATTATCTTTAGCTATAAGAAGTTAGCTACTATAGTAATAAGACCGTAATAAAGCTATAATACTAGTAATGCTTAACTAAGTAGATATATATATTAGTAATCCTAGAAGAGGAAAGGATATTAGCTTAGTAACTTAGACTTATAGCTACCGTAGGCATAGCTAGGATCTAAAGATAGGGAAACTTATAGAAGTTATTAAAGAAAGAAGAAAGAAAGGAAGGTATTATAAGCTAAGTAAAAGAACTAAATACTAGAATCTAGAGTAATAGCTAGCAGCTATTAATAGCTATAGAGCCCCGGGCCCGTACTAACCGCTAGCTACTAACAGCTAAGCGCTAGATAACTAACCTACTAATAGCCGAATCTACCTACTTAAAACCCAGACCTCTAGCTACTAGCTACTAGTAGCTTAGCGCTATATAGCTAACCTACTATTAACTAAACCTACCTACTTAAATCTAGGTCTCTAACTATAACTATAACTATATAGAGGTCCTACGCCTTAGCTACTAGCGCGCTTCCGCTATATAACTAACACAAGCCCGCTCTAGGCAACTTTTTCCTCCCCCTTTTACTCCCTATTAGAGTTTTTTCCCTAACTATAGGGAAATAGGATAATTCTAGTCCTAGTATAAAGGACTATTTACTCACGCATAGCAATAGCATAAGGGGCCTAACCTAGGCCCACTATAGATAGGATATAGGTTTTTATCTACCTAGTTTTTCCTATATCTATATAGAGTAAAAGCACTATCTACCTTCTAGGTCTATAGTATATAAATATAATAATAATAATAATAAATAACTTAATTATAAATTTAGAAAATACTTTAACTAATTATCTTATTACTTTAATATATAGCCTTAATACTTTAACTAATAATTATAATATCTAATTAGTAACCTTTATTACTTTTACTAATTATCTAAATACTTTAACTAATAATCTTATAGCTTTATTTAATACTTTAATTAATTAATTTAATAGTATATATAAACTTTATAGCTTAATTTAGCCTTATTCTTAGAATTAGTTATTTCTTAGGAGATTAGTAAACTAGTTTTTAGTTAGTCTACCCTTAGAATAAAACTAGTCTTACTAAACTAAAAACTAACTAAAAACTAACTAATTTAAGCTAATCCTTAGTTAGTCTGTTTTAGACTAACTAATTTCACAACCTGAGTAATAAGTATAAAACTAAGGTTAAAAGACTAGAAGAGTATATAGTAAAAGTAATTTTAAATACTTAAAAAGTAAATAACTAAACTAAGAATATATAGAAACTAATTAAATACCTTACCTATATATACTATCTTCTAAAGGAATTCTATTCTATTAGTAGTAGTAAAAGTAAGTAAGGAAAAGTTACTAAAGTTAAGAAAGCTCTAGTTAGAATAAACTAAAGACTATATCTTAATTATAGCCTTTAAGTAAATATATAATTTACTATATCTAACTTATCTAAGGAGTAAGTACTATAATAGACTAGCTCCTTACTATAAGAGATTATTTAATTATACTATTTTTATAAGTAATCTAGCTAATCTAAGCTATTTATAATCTTCTTTTATATAGTTTTAAAAGCTTTATATAACTTTAAGACAGCTTTCTCCTTAGCCTTCTCCTTATGCTTAATATAATACTTCTTTATAATAATTTAGATTACTACCTTATTATTAGCCTAAAGAATAAAAAGATATAGAACTAATACCTACTAACTATTAGAGAAACCCTTAATATATTATATACCTAACCTTAATAGATATACTCTAGATAATAGTTTAATATTATTACTACTTAATACTAGAACCCCTTTAATAAGTAAAATAAATAAAGTATACTATTATAACTAAATTCTTTAATAAGTAAGATTTAATTAGGTATAGTAGGATTTAGTAAAACTTTTCTTTTTCTTAGTAAAGGGTTTCTTAGAAATATAGCTAGATATTATATTAGTATCTTAGAAGGGATAAAGAAATAAAACTATAAATAAACTAATATCTTTAGGGACTATAGTTTTATATATAGATCTTAAGGATAAGACTATTAGAAGGGAGATATTATATTATAACCTAGGTTAAGACTAAGTAGTTATAACTAATAGAACTATAATAATACTTACTTTTCTATAAGTAGCTAGAAAAGTTATATATAAAGGCTTAGTATTAGTACTTTAATTATAACTCTTATTAATAAGATTAATAATCTTAGTAATAAGCTTTATAATAGAGTTACTAAGATTACTCTAGATATTTAGTATATAGATATACTTACTTAATACTTTTATAAGGATAGCCTTACTAGCTATTAATATACTTAGTTATATTAAATCTACTATTCTACTATTACTAGACTATAACCTTTATTACTTACTATAATATCCTAATTTACTTAATTATATACCTTATACCTTAGACCTACCCTATACCTTAAGGCTAGATCTAACTATTATATTTTAGTTTATTAATATAGAATTAATACTAAAAATAAGCTTTTAATATAATATAGCTTTATAAGTCTTAAATACTTAGTTAAATAGTTATCTTATTAATTAAAATAAGCTAGATAAACTAAGTTATAAAATTAGTTAGTTTAGCCTAACTAGTTTTAGTCTAGGGGTAGCTTAACTAAGGACTAGTTTAAATTACTCTAGACTAACTAATCTTATAATCCTGCTTATAGCTTTGCCATATTAATCATAATTGTCTTTCTCTCAGTATAAGCACGCATCACTTCAATCCCATTTTCCCTTCCAATGCCAGAGCTTTTAGTCCCTCCGAATGGGGCATTGAGGAAGCAAAGACTAATGCAATTCACGCCCACCATCCCCGATTCAAAGTCTGAGGCAATACGGAGAGCTTTGTTAATATCCTGGGTAAAGACTCCTGCCATCAGTCCGAACTCGGTGTCATTTGCCTTGGCAATGACTTCTTGCTCAGTTTTGAACCTGTTCAGTACCGCAACTGGTCCAAAGATTTCACTCCGACAAATCTCGGAATCTTCAGATACGCCTTCGAAAACCGTCGGCTGAATGAAGAAGCCCTGGAAAACAGTCAACCATATGAGATCTTGTCTTCTGAAGTTGGAAGTCACGTACCTCATCTCCAATGCGTCCTCCACCAGTGATCAAGTTGCCCTGGCTTCGGCCACGCTTAATAAAGCCCTTCACCCTTTCATATTGGGCTTTGTCCACTAGAGGGCCGAGCGTCGTGTCTTTCGCGTCGGGATGCCCGGCCCCTCGAGCTTTTTCTTCCATGGCAGCTTTGTAGGCGGTTACAAACCTGTCGTAGACACCTTCCTGAACGTACACTCTGCTAGCTGCAAAGCAAACCTGGCCGGTGTTGGCGGTAATTGCATTGGCACACCAAGCAACTGCATTCTCGAAATCGCAGTCATCGAAGACCAAGGCAGGACTTTTCCCCCCAAGTTCCAGAGTAACCCTCTTCAGGTTGCTTTTTGCAGACATCTCCTGTATTTTGCGCCCTGTGACTGTCGACCCTGTGAAGCTGACTTTGTTGACCTTCATGTGGCTGGCGAGAAGCGCGCCAGTACTTCCGTCGCCAGACAAGATCTGAAAAACACCAGGCGGGAAACCGGCCTCTTTGATAAGCGTTCCCAGAGCCAGGGCGGCAAATGGTGTCTTCTCAGATGGCTTCAGAATAAACGTGTTACCTGTGGCTAGAGCAGGCCCAGCTTTCATGCCTGAAAAACTTATAAGCGCGTACCACGAGAGGAGCCTTGCACCACCAACTCACCAATATTCCCCAAGGGTCCATTCCACGGCACGATACCACATGTAACCCCAAGGGGCTCGTTTGTCACAATTTTGAGAAAACCGTCGTCTGCTGGAAACGTCTCTCCCGAAAATTTGTCGACATAACCGGCAAAATAACGGAATCCTTCACAGGCCAGATTGATCTCAAAGGAACCGAAGGACCCAAAGGGCGCACCCAACGTAATCCGAGTCAGCTCGGCGAATGTGTCTCCGTTGGCCTCGATCAAATCAGCTAACTTCAACATACAGGCGCGTCGCGTCTTGGCCGGCGCGTTTCGCCAAGTTCTGAAGGCCGCGGACGCAGCTGCCACCGCCCTGTCGACATCTTCCTCTCCAGCTAGGGCTACATCGTCCGCTACCAGGCTATCATCACTTGGGTTGTGCACCTCCAACTTTCTGGTGTTCTTCGACTCCACATACTGTCCAGCATCTATTAGTCAACGGCACTGGGAATGGTGACTAGTACGTTTTAGGGCCCTTACCTCATTGTTGATGAACAGAAGCTTTGGTACATTGTCGCGGTCATGTGGGATCTTCAATGCATCCCCTGCAGGTTTCTCCTTCAGCGATGCGCCAAGTGAAGTCATGACGGAACAGTAATGCGAAGGGTTGCGGATGTCTACTTAGGCCGATTAACAGCAGCGCAGACTATAGCTCTTTTAAAGACGAACGCGGGTCTACTGTTGCAGCGGGGCCACCAACTTTGGCCTCCCTCCGTAGTATTACTGCCATGTCGGGACTTGTCCCCCCGAGCGAGTTGAGGATATCCATATCCGCATGACTCATGGAATCTTCCATGTGGCTCGCAGATTGACTCAAACTCACTCAGGCGATGCATTAGCGGTCGGGTGTATGCGGGGAAACCCACTTCCCCGCAACAACGATCGAGGTCGGGAAGTAGACAGGAAGTGCACAGGAAGTGAACACCCGTGCCTCGGCAATCGCCGGCTGGGCACTCACAAACGATGGCATAAATCATGTTCGGAATGAAGCTGTTGTTGTGAAGCCATGACGATACATAAGGCCCCTCCATGCACGTCATGGCTCTGTGCGAGCTAGCCGGTGAAAACTCCTCTGACGACCGGCATTACCTATTCAAACACTAATTGCCACACATGGCTATCCCTCAAACCCTGCCGTCAACCATGCAAGCAGGACAATGGGACGTGGTATGCTCTATCCAGCGGATGATAAGGCTGAGGAGTCCCCACTTACAACTATAAAATAGATACAACAGAAGGTTGTTATCAACAACGTCTCTGTCCCGGAGCCTGGTCCAAATGAGTTCCTTGTCAAGATGCGGTCGGCATCCCTTTGCCACAGCGACATGATGGCTATCAATGACAACAAAGAGACTGTGACTCTTGGTCATGAGGGCCTAGGGCACATTGTTTCCATGCATTCTTCCGCCGAAGGTAAAGGCTTCCAGGTGGGCGATGCCATTGGTTTCCTCTATATCCTAGGATGTTGCTTTGAATGCAGTGGCTGTTTGATCCACAATCTCTTCTGCGAAACTGGCAAGCAGAAGCTTCAGGGCTTCACAACCGATGGCTTCTTCTCAGAGTATGCAGTTGTTGACTATCACAATGCAGCCAAGTTGGAAGAGAAGTTGTGGAACATGGATACTGGTTGTGCCATTTTCTGCGCCGGAATCACTGCCTTTCACTCTATCGATAGCTGTGAGCTTCAGTCCGGTCAGTGGTTTGGTGTGGTGGGCTGCGGAGGTCTTGGGCAGATCGCAACCCAGTATGCCAAGGCTATGGGCCTACGTGTTGTTGGAGTTGACATTCAGGATGGGAATCTTGAGGAAACTCGCAAACAAGGCGCAGATGCCGTCTTCAATTCCAAGGACAACACAAACTATGTCGAAGAGATAAACAAACTCACCAGTGGAGGCTGCGCAGCCGTGGCTGTCTACACTAATTCCCAGAGGGCTTACCAAGCAGCGCCCTCTCTTATCAAGCTGGGCGGAGCTTTGATGGTTATTGGTATACCGAAAGAGCAACTCAGTGTCAGTTACATGGATATCGTCATGAAACGATTCAAGATCATGTCGGACAACACAAGCATTCCACAAAGAATGGGCAAGGCTATTGAGTTCACTGAGAGGCATGGTATCATGCCGGTTGTGGAGGTGCGAGGTGGTCTCGAGGCTCTTCCAGAGATGGTACGGGAGATGCAGGAGGGCAGAAATCGCACTCGAACGGGAGTGGTCTTTGTATAGAACATAAATGATTCTGAACGAAGATGACGATTGGTTGAGATAGCAAAGTGATCACTCGGGTGAGTAATTTGATTAGGCGCAGGATACCGAATGAAATATTTCATTAAAGCTAAGAACACGATGGAGATGTGCTTCAATCATACGAGGAGTGTATCTGCACCTTAGGTACTTGGAATCTTTATCCATCACTTCTGCATGGGATCGTATGAAGGTTTCAAAATCTCAACACAACTCTGACTTGGGATTCACGGTGGATATCAAGATACAGGATAAATGTATTTAAAAAGGAGAATGCGATTGGCCTTGGGTTGAACTCTAATGAGATGATATTCTAAGAGCAGTGGACAGTACCCCATATTCATCTTTCAGTAATCATTCTTCAACATGCCATCTCTCCCTCCTTGACACCTGTTGCGCAACCCAATTTTCAAAGCTTCGACAATCGCCCCGCAGATAGCCTAGCGGCACCATCAACTGCGATTTCGACACCGTTTCTGCAATTCAGATTAGCAATAGGGATCCTTAGCCCAAAGCCATTCGTACTCACACGTAACCACCCGCACGAGAACAGAGAAACACAGCCACCCCAGCGATATCCTCTGCCTCGCCCAAACGCCCCACCGGATTATCCTTGCTCAGTTCTCTGATCCCACCCAGGTTGTTTATAAGACCCTGGGCCAACTTTGAGGGGAAAAACCCTGGCGCGATCACGTTGGTAGTGATGCTGTGAGGTCCCAATTCAACAGCTAGATTGCGGCCAAGGTGCTATTAGGTGTTGGTTAGCGCATCCCCTTGCTTGGTTTTATGCTCTTGCTCACATTTACGGCGGCCTTGGAAGCCGAGTACATTATAGTTCCGTGTTCGCCGACGTGAGTCACATTGGTACCCGCAGTTGAGCTGATAATAAGCACTCTTGCTGGATCTTGTTTGGATGCCGAGGCTCGCATGAGTGGTAGGGACCTATGCAAGTTTGAAGGATTAGTTAAAGTGGACAATGCGACTAGGACTGGGTGTCATCTACTGCTGTACAAGCTCGAAGACGCCACGAACGTTGAGGTCCAGGATCTTGATGGAGCTGGACGGAGGGGCATCCTCGAACTTTGATCCCCAGGCGGCTCCTGCATTACAAACAAGGATATGAAGGCCTTCCTTTCCAACGAGCGTCCTGGCTTGTTGGGTAAGGCGCACAATGTCCTCTGACTTTGCGACATTGGCAGCAAGTCCCACTGCTTTGCCTGTGATTCCAGGCAGAGCATTAAGCTTCTCCACCGCTTGGTCAATGCCCTGCTCCCCCTCGCGCTTTCTGGCCGTGATGATGACGAGCGAGCACCCGGACCTCAGAAATGCGGTGGCTATATGTAGTCCAAGGCCTCGGGAGCCACCAGTGACCAGAGCATTTTTGCCTTCGAGGGAGAAAAGCGTTTCGAAACTCTTGAGCTGTGACATAGCGATTATTGCTGGCAGGGTCGACGCCGTCCAAAGTTGGAGGAACTCGAGCGATGTTAGATGCCTCACAGCCCCAACAAACGACCTGGACTACCCCAGAAGGGTGTAGTCAAGCTAGCTTGCTGGGTCAAGTCCATCTAGCCGGGGCTGACGGCTCTTCGATCTAGCCGCGGGACCGGGAAGTTCTGCGGGGCAAGGCAAGGCGGACTCGGGATCGGGGCTTCGGGACTCCGCACTTAGTTGTTACCCCGCCCCGGCTGCGCGACACGATACTGGATAACAGATCAAAGTCGAACTAACTGACTCGCCGAACGGTACTTTTCTGCGTCACGCCTTAGTTAATGCCGGGCGATCCCTCGGGGCCGGCCGCTACGGCCAGGTCCAGACTCCAGAACGCAACCACCAGGGCGCCGGGCTCGACACCTACCTACCTACCTACAGCTTATAGCTTATAGCCTTCCGAGATGGCATGACAAACGCCCTTTGGTACTGTCGTGCTTTTATCCTTCCCATAATCTTGATATTGTCTTTGTGAAGCTTGGTCATCCACGTGAGATCTCTGTTCCCTGGAGCCATTCCCTCCCTCGCCCGTTACGGAATCACGAATCACGATGCCTATCTCCTCGCCGTATCCCGTCCTCGACATTCCCCAGAAAAATGTCCTCAGTTATCTGTTTGGAGACGTGCTAGCGTCAGAGGAGCCATTGTGGCTTGACAGCAAAGACCCCAGGAGCAACCTCGCCCCAAAACAGCTCCTCCAGTGGGTGAGACGACTTGGTTATGGCCTGGAACATCTGGGGGTTGAGAGGGGCGAGGTTGTGATGATCTGTTCCCCGAACTCCATCTTTGTCCCCGTTGCATTTCTGGGAATTGTCGGGGCAGGCTACATATTCAGTGGCGCCAACCCGGCATACACCGTCCCAGGCAAGTCCATCCGCTTCTTTGGACCCGAACCGGCTGGGTATAACTAACAGGAGCTTGTAGAGCTTGTCCATCAGATCAAGAACACAACTGCCAAGGCTATCCTGGTTCACCCGAAGATTCTCGAGCCTATTTTGGAGGCTACAGCCCTGGCTGGCCTCTCGAAGGACCGCATCTTTCAATTCTCCGATGCCGAAGTCCCTACCCGACACGGTATTGCAGACTGGAGAGCCATGGTTGGAACGCCGGAGCAGGGAGACACCTGGACTTGGCCTGAAATGAGCCCGCGGGACTCAGTCAACACGATCGCAACGATCAACTACAGCTCTGGGACAACGGGCCTTCCCAAGGGCGTCTGCGTCTCTCATTACAACCTCATCGCTAATGTCGAGCAGACCGTATTCATGCGGTACGCTCACAAGCCTTACGCATTCGAGTCTCGGCCAAAGGAGCGGTGGGTTGGGTTCTTGCCCCTGTATCATGCTTATGGTCAGATGTATACCATTCTGATGGCTATCAAGCTCAACGTCCCGATATATATCATGACCGAGTTTCGCTACGAGGACTTTCTCTTTGTCATCGGAAAGTATCGAATCACTAGCCTTCAAATCGCGCCGCCCATCCTTGTCATGCTGTCAAAGAGACCAGAGACAGCCAGGTACGACATTTCTAGCGTCAAAGATGTTCTGTGTGGCGCTGCGCCGCTTTCCCGAGAGCTCCAGAACGAGTGTCAAAGACGTTTCCAGATGCAGATTAACCAAGGCTGGGGGATGACCGAGGTGACATGCGGCGCGCTGCATGTACCTGGCGGCATTCAAGATGATACGGGCTCGGTTGGAAAGCTTGATCCCAACTGTGAATGTAAGCTCCTCGATGACGGTGGGAGGGAAGTCCCCATTGGGCAGCCAGGAGAGATGTTTATCAGGGGCCCCAACATTTGTATGAGGTATTGGAAAAACGACGACGCAACGAGGGAAAGTTTTGATAGTGATGGCTATCTGAAAACGGGCGACATTGCGGTTCAGAACGAAGATGGGTTCTTCTGGATCGTAGACCGCAAAAAGGTTTGTCTGATGAACCAATCCCTGCTTGTCTGCTGCTGTTAAAATTTCCACTTCTGTAGGAACTCATCAAAGTGAACGCGCTTCAGGTGGCACCGGCTGAGCTGGAAGCCACGCTCTTGGAGAACGAGAACGTTGCTGATGCCGCCGTAGTTGGAATCATGCTGTAAGAATGCCCTTCTCTCCCGATTCACCCAGCTTGCAAAGTTCTTTTATTGATATATAGAACAGCGATGGAGACGAATGGCCACGAGCATACGTGGTTATACAGGAATCTTCAAGGGGCAAAGTCACACCCCAGGATGTTCAAGACTGGATCTCTCGGCGGGTCGCGAAGCACAAACGACTTGTGGGAGGGGTTGTGTTCATTGAAAACGTGCCCAAACTAGCAAGTGGCAAGATACAACGTAAAGTTATGAAAGAGTGGTCGAAGAGAGATGCACTCGAGATAGAGGGAAGGAACAGGACAGCAGCAGCAACAACGAAGGCAAGGTTGTAGTAGAATAATTGAGATGAAAGCATCCGTGGTCGGCACACTGGCCCAGGTTCGCTCGCAGAAGCTCAGAGCGAAGACGGATTTGGTCCTGGCGTGCAAAATTATTCCGCATTCATAGAATGGGCCCTTGTCCTAAATGAAGAGACAGCTGGTTCTACGTGGCTCCAATTGAGCCTCGGTTGCTTGGCTGTCTATCCGTATTTAGAGTCAGGGTTTACCTAAATCTCCACTGTCTGAATGCAAGCGGAACATCCCCGCCTACTAGTCTACGTCCTAACCATTTCTTTGTAGTGGTAGTCTACGTAGGTATGTGACTTACCTTACCAAGGTCATCGATTCTACTTCCCGTCTGGGCTGTCAAGGAATGAGGTACCGACTTGACGGTTAAGGTTTTCCGTCTTCTCCTCTTTCCCCACGCACCCACACGCTCTCCGCACACCCTTTACTGTACCTACCTAGATAGTTTCAACTTCCCATGACAGCTCAACCATCCTAAGTGACTCAGCATCGCCTGTCATAGCGGCAAGGGTCGACAAAAGCCTACTTACCAGACTAGATGCTTGGTCACCCGGTCGTGAAATGACTTCTCCTTGTGCTATCCCGAGTCATGGGCCCCTCCTTCTCATCTCTATCCATGACTCGCCCCCCATTGACCCTTGACGAGACCCATTTCACCAGATTTCCGCCAGAGGTAGCGTTGATTCCGCAAACGAGAGTTAGCCGTGGGCTTACCGGCTCCGATGGGTACTATTTTCCTCGTGGAACCTGTCCACCCGGTTGCTAAAGTTATAATGCAGTTGCAGTTCTCCAGATGGCCTTTAAGAAGGGATGCCTCACCATTACTCCCATACACGTCTGTCTTTGACTGTTTCCTACGTCACACCAGAGCAAGTGCATTTTACCATTTTTACACTTATCCTCCATAATGTCAGATCTTTCTCTTGCCGGCGCGGCCAGCCCTGGAGAACTTGACGCCAGTCGGCGGCTTGTCAACCCAATCCACGCCGAAAGGCACATGCGTATCATTTGCGTCGGTGCTGGTGCCTCAGGGTTGTTGATGGCATACAAACTCCAGAAGCATTTTGAAAACTTCAGTCTTCAAGTTTACGAGAAGAACCCCGAGGTAGCTGGCACATGGTATGAGAATAAATACCCGGGGTATGTCATCTTGTCATTGTTCACCATATACTTCAAGCCTAACCATAGCAGCTGTGCTTGCGACGTCCCCTCTCACAACTACACCTGGAGTTTCGAGCCGAAGCTGGATTGGTCTGCTGTGTACCCCCCCGCGAAAGAAATCTTCGAATACTTTGACAATTTTGCAAACAAGTATGATCTCAAACGGTTCATCAAAACAGAACACCAAGTTGTTGGTGCCTATTGGAACAATGGCAAAGGCGGTTACGATGTGAAAGTCAAGGATGTCGTTACCGGCACAGTCATAAGCGATCATTGCGACATTTTTGTCAACGCCAGCGGCATCCTCAACAACTGGAAATGGCCAGCAGTCCCCGGGCTGGACCGATACAAGGGAAAGCTACTGCACACCGCGAATTGGGACGACTCTGTTTCTCTGGAAGGGAAACATGTGGGCCTCATCGGTAACGGGTATGCCGACTGTCGTATCGGCACTACGAATCATGCTAACGCATCCAAGATCTAGCGGTATCCAGGTTCTCCCAGCTATCCGTGAGAAATGCGCCAATGTGACGACCTTCATCCGAGAACCCACCTGGGTTTCTCCTGTGCAGGGCTTGGAGCAACACCAGTTTACCCCAGAGGAGCGGGACGAGTTTGTCAACAAGCCAGGCATTCTGACAGAGTATCGCAAGGGCATCGAAACCGGCCTGAACGTGCAATTCGGGATTTTTCTCAAGAACAACAAAGTGAATCAAGACACCCATACCTACATGCTGAAGCAAATGAAGCAAAAGTTAGGCAACGCATACCTCGAGGATAAGTTGATCCCGCAGTGGAGCGTGGGCTGCCGCAGGCTGACTCCTGGGGTTAACTATCTCGAGTCGTTGACCAAGCCGAACGTCGAGGTCGTGTACGGAGAGATCGCATCCGCTACGGAGAAGGGCTGTCTCTGCGACAACGGAAAAGAGTATCCCGTCGATGTTCTCATCTGCGCCACCGGGTTCGACACTACATTCAAGCCACGTTTTCCGGTTATCAATCCCGAGGGCGACAACTTGCAAGAGAAATGGGCTGGGGATCCTGAATCTTACCTCGGCGTCGCCGCTGCCGACTTTCCCAACTATCTCATTTTCCTCGGTCCCAACTGTCCCATTGGCAACGGCCCCGTTCTTTCAGCCATCGAAGCCCAAGCCGACTGGATGTGCAAGGTCATCGATCGTTACCAGACCAATAACATCGCGCAATTCGCACCCAAGCGAGAGGCCGTCAAAGACTTCATCCAGTACAAAGACTGGTTCATGAATCAGACTGTCTGGGCAGACTCATGTCGTTCCTGGTACAAGAGTCGCGCCAATGGCCCAATCCTTGCTCTTTGGCCTGGGTCAACTCTGCATTACATTGAGTGCATGCGGGATGTCCGTTTTGATGACCTGGAGATCAAGTACAACGGTAACCGGTTTTCGTATCTGGGGAATGGCTACTCAAGGACCGAACTTGACCCAACTGCGGACTTGGCGTACTATATTCGTGAATCAGATGATGATGCCCCATTGAGCACTGCTGGACGTCGCAAGCTTCTCAGCAAGAGCGGGACTCTAAACGGACAGCGGGATATGGTGAGCTGGTCCAGCGGCCCTTCAGAGGAGTCTCAACCAAAACAAACGTTCAGGCTATAGAACCATGGCGTATTTCAGTTTTTGGAAGCAGCTTTAGGGGGATATCATTCGAGATCACAAGATATTTTGTTCGGTAGCTTGTTCATTGAAACATGGGAGTCATATTCACATTCAAGAGACATGTTTGCCGCCCAAAATGTTGATTATCCCTGGTATTATGCTGAACGAGAGCCAGAATGTGTTATTCTACTGTTTTAAACAGCCACTAGGATAAGACCCTGTTCTACAAGAAAAAATGGACGGCAAAATGTGGCGATGGTTTATTCGACTCAACTAGCCGTAAGACCAAGATTTCTACCTGCTCATGTAGGCGGCAGATGTATCCAACGCACACTTTTATCCTTCCCTTGGCGCGATCAAACAATAAACGACTTTCTCTAGCTAGCTTGCTTCCATTCTCCGGTGAATGTTTGTGGCGCAGCCCCTTCCTAAACGTTTTGCTTGTTAGGTCACTTGAACGTCGAAGACACAACGTCGGCACTAAGTAGTCATCTTTGATCAGTTGGTACATGGGCGTTTCTCTGTCGCAAATTTACCACTCACTTGGTTGACATTTTAGAGTGCAGTCAATCTAAAAATCCTACGGAGTACAGATACATTGTTTTGACTAGATGTCAAAGAGTATCCTCTGGCATCATTCTTAGCTTTTCGCCACTAAGCTCAGCAAATTTCTTGGCCTTCCGGTTGTATTCCTGATGCCTCTCTGTCACCTGCTTTCCTTTCTTCATCTCCTCTCGGCCAACTTGGTGCTTGTGAGCTGCGTCTAGAGTATGTTAGCAGTTGCGTATGAACGTCAGTCAAATATGCACTTACCAGGCCCGTCAGCCACTCTCACGAATCTGGCATATGTCCATAATTGTGGAAGTGGTGTATGCTGGGTAAGGCCTTGCCCAGCCCATATTTGCATTACCTCATCGATCAACTCGGTGACCTTCTGGGGGATGAGTACTTTGCACATCGCAATACACCGTTTTCCCTCCTTGTTGCCGACCTCGTCCATGGTGTCGGCAGCACTGCATACGATCAGGCGCATAGCGTCTATATCAAGGCGCATCTGTGCGATTCTCTCGATATTCGAGTCAAACTCTCCAATCAGTTTTCCTCGTGGCTTCTTCTTGGGGTCGTTGCACCTCACGAGAGCGAACTCGTAGGCCCTCTCGGCCTGTCCAAGCAACCTATGGAAGTGTGAGCAGCTCGCTGTCTTGCAAATTAAGAGAGATGGAACGTACCTCATGCAATGGTGAATTCTCCCGCCACCAAGTCTTCCTTGGGCAATCATGAAAGCCTTTCCAGGAGACACAATAACGTTTTCGGCGGGAACCCGGCAGTTCTCGTACACGTATTCTCCATGACCCTCGGGGGCCCAGTCATATCCCATGATTGACAAGTTTCGCACCTGGGTAATGCCGGGTGTGTCACAAGGGACGATGATCATGGTATGGCGGTTCCACTTGTTCGGGTCTTCGGGGTCGCTTAGGCCCATCAGGATATAAAAAGAGAGATCCTTGTTCCAGAGACAGTTTGCGTAGAGCTTTCTACCATTAATGACGTACTCATTGCCGTCGCGGGTAATGCTGATACCGATGTTGGTAGCATCCGAGGCGGCAACATCAGGCTCCGTCATGCTATAAGCCGATGATGCTGATCCTTCCATCAGAGGCACCAGCCACTTTTTTTTCTGCTCACTGCTGCAGTACTTGGCGAGCAGCTCTATGTTTCCTGTCTCTGGTGCGTGGCAGTTCATGGTCTTCAAGCCGTCAGTCGTCGAAGCCTCGTCGGGACTGATGGTCTAACTCACCTGGGCAGCCCAGTAGCAGCGACCCATGATCTCGGCGCAGCAGGAATACTCGAGATTGGTAAGGCCGGGGCTCTCCTCAAAGTGGTTGGGCAGGAATAGGTTGAAGAGGCCACGTTCCTTGGCCCGGACGCGCAGTTCGTTCATCAGCGGCGGCGTTGCCCATCTCTTGGCGTCAACTTGTGCAGCCATGACAGGTTCCCGCGGGATGCACTCGTTTTCGACCCAGTCGTAGACGGCCTGGATCTTCTCGATGGCAATAGGCCGAAGCTTGGCTTTGACCCATCGGGGAAGGTGGCCGAACGTCGGGCCATCGAGAACGGCATCGTCGACAGGGGAATTGGGCGACATGACGAAGAAGTGACTTCTCTCGGTGGGCTGCGTCAAGATGTTTATGCAGAGCAGAGGGAGTCGAACTGTGGATTAGAAGTATAACGATTTTCCAAGATATTGGATACAAAAAGCGAAGAATCAAGAGTGGTCAGCATATATAGGTAGGACATATAGGTAGGAAGGGAGGGTAACTATGCGCGCGGGAGTAGGTTAAGGATATCCAGAAGGATTCCAATGGATGGCTTCTTTTAGCGGCCCCGGTTCCAGCAAACTGCCCCGGGCCACTATAACGTCGCCGAGGCCCATGTCGCTCGGTGCCGGCTCAACGTTGGCCTGTGTCGGGTCGTAGGTGGGGAAATAGCCGGGGCAACTAACTCGTTTGGATGCGACGCGGGGAGCTGGCACGAAATCCACCGAGGCAGCTTGCACAAGGAAGCTCCAGTTTGATGTTGTGCGGAAGCTGTTTTCGAACGTTGTGTTTCCTCGGGGAGATAGATTGGCCGGAAGCATGCATAATGATGCATTGATGCGGTCGCTATTCTGAAACCCGACTTCATCTTAAGCCGGGAGACGAATGCATTCGGAACTGATTACAGCAAGTAGACTACTTGGTCTAACTAAAGGCTATGGGATAATCTTGGCCTTGCGGAACCTATTAAACGCTGTCCACCATGCCGTCGTTGTGTTAACCTCTTCCTTCGCTTCCGCCCACATCTCATGCGTCTGAGACATGTCGAGGTTCCTGTCGAAGTTGAACATGGTCATAATGAAGTGTGGAAAGCCACCAAAACTTCGTTCATTTCCAACACGACCCGTTACCAGACCATATTTCTTCTCCACCTCCTTCCACTGTTCGACGTGGTCCGCCAGGTATTGCATTGGTTGCGGTCCACATCCACCCGCAGGTGGCCCAACCCCCCTGAGGCAAAAGTACCTGCAGATGATGGGCCACTTCTCGCTCCACGACGAGGGCTTGGAGTTGTCTGCAGCGTTGTACCGCTGTCCGCTCGACCGTTCGGGGTGTAGCGAGGCGTAGATGGCAATCTTAGCCACTATATCCTGACTACTGTCGTTGCTGAGTATCTTCCATGACTCCTCGGTACCGGGGAAGTGGACCTCGCTGTTCTTGCCGTTGAGCTCGGCGTAAAGTGAAAGGTACAGACCAAGGGCCTGCGCCAGACAGTAGATGTTGTTATTGGGGACAAACCCAACAATCATATCGGGGATCACATCGCACCAAGACCACTGCTTTCCCTTCGACAGGGCTGCCAGCTCGTCGCACTGATTGTAGTAGAACATTTGGGAGGCGTGAGGCTCGGGGATCTTTGGCAATGACTCCTTTAACGGGAGATCGTTCTTGAACGGGAACTCGTCGATGAGATGTACGCCATATGCTTTTGTGCCAGTTGGGAGAACAACGAACTTAAGGTTGGGCGCCAACAACTCGACAGCTCGGATGGCCCTCGACAGCAGGCTCACATTGGTAGAGATTTCCTTGGCTGGATCCGCATCCATGATGTATGCTTGTTTCTTGTGAGCAAGGCTACCTTGAGATAACGTCTTGTGATTATCGCATACCAAAGAAGTAGACATGGGTGACTCTGCTCATGTGTGTTACCTTGGACCTGAGCTCGGCTTCCAGTCCCGATTGTCCATTGGGTGTCAGAATGTCGATACCGCTGACAATTTGTAGTTTCGGGGAAGAGGGCCATTGTGTCGCTTCGGCGGCCAGAGGCCGGTTAGTCAGTGCCGTGACGGAGCCGAACGTGTCTAGTGTTGGGTATCCATTAAGAATGAGATTGGTAATGGCCCAGCCAGTGATACCACTGGCGCCTGAGAAAGATGTTAGCCCAAATGCCACTCGCGGAGACAGACCCGAAACATACCAAACACCAGCGCGTGGTTTGAAGACATGTTTGGAGGAGTATGTAATTTAGAACCCGAATTTCCGTCGGTTACAGGATGGAATTGTGGAAAAGCAATTATCTAAAGAGGAGAGCGGCGGTACAGCAATAACGCATGACGGAAATGTGAGACGAGACGGACGAGAGTCATTAGTACTGTCACTAGTAAGGTGACCATGACCATGACGGGGGTAGAACCCCGCATCCCAGGGATCAGGATGCGGCCCGGATCCAGTCTAAAGTCGTTGGTGAGTGAGTCGCGGAAATCATCAAGCTGAAGAGCCAGAGCCGGGTTGCGGGAGGGCGAGTGGGCGGGAGGTTCTAACTAGGCAGCCAAGACGGTAGACCAATTGCGCAGAGGCTGTCACCATGAAGAGTGCGTCCCCACCTTCAGCCGACCCGAGGGCTCCACCAAACTACAAGTCTGCTGCGCAATCAACCGCACCCGCATCGATCGCACCTCGTCTAGGCTATCTAGATCCCAGAAGTCCGGAGACATGTGGATGAAACGTGGGAAAGTTGGAGTTGTTGACAGTTCCAGAAGTTACCCCACCGTCTGAACGTGCTTCGTATCGTACCTTAGCTCCGCGTACGGAAGGCCATAGGGACCGATGTCCCAAAATTATTTTTTGATGTGGGCACCCTCCCGTACGGTACCCTAGGACCCCGTTTTGCATTATGTGTTTTAGTTGAATATGCTTAATAAGCAGCGCCGAGGTGATGTAGGGTCACGTGCACTTGCTCTAAGGTCTATGCCCTACTATAATTTCCTTCCCTTAACGCTGCTAGCTTCTCTTCCTTTTCTTCTTCCTTTCTTAATTATATATTAGAAGGTTAGAATTCCCTTATTCTAGCTTTAAATAATACTATAGCTATAAATTTTATATTATAATTTAATCTTCTATAGATTCTTATAGCTATAGGTATTATTTTAAAGTATATAATATTATAATCTTATAATATTAAGTTTCTATAATTATATACTTTAGTAAGCTAATATTTATTATAAGAATATATTATTTCCTTCTTTTTATATATTATTAAATAAAGTATTTTAAAATTATATATTTCTATATATCTATCTTTAAACTAATTATAATAATAATAATTAATAAGGATAGAACTCTAAAGAGCTAGAAAACCCTAGCCTTTAAGTCTTTATCTTTCTAGCTTAATATAGACTTAAATAAAGTAATATATAAGGATTTTAGTAAGTATATATTTACCTTACTTTTAGAAATTCTCCTTAACTTTTAGATTTATACTTTTCTATATTATAATAATATATTAATATTAAACTTAAAGCTTACTATCTAAGCTTTTATAAATATACTAAAGAGTAATACTATAAAGAGCTAAGAGTTTATTATTTTAACTAAGGTATTATTATTATTCCTTATTATTCTATATAGTTACTTTATATTTATATAAAGAAAGATATTAAGAAGTTAACTAAAACTCTCTATATAATAAACTTTAATAATAGCTAGAATTATAATATAATATTATTATTATTATATTTATACGCTATAGACCTAGAAGGTAGATAGTGCTTCTACTCTATATAGATATAGGAAAAACTAGGTAGATGAAAACCTATATCCTATCCGTAGTAGGCCTGGGTTGGGCCCCTTATGCTATTGCTATGTGTGAGTAAATAGTCCTTTATGCTAGGACTGGAATTATCCTAGTTCCCTATGGTTAGGGAAAAAAAAAAACCCTAATGGGGGGTAAAAGGGGAGGAAAAAGTCGCCTGGAGCGGGCTTGTGTTGGTTGCGCGGCGGAAGCGCGCTAGCGGCTAAGGCGTAGGACCTCTATGTAGTTATGGTTATGGTCGGGTAGGTTCAGTTAATAGTAGGTTAGCCATACGGCGCTAAGCCACTAGTGGCTGGTAGCCGGAGGTCTGGGTTTTAAGTAGGCAGATTCGGCCGTTAGTGGGTTGGTTATCCGGCGCTTGGCTGTTAGTGGCTGGCGGTCGGCATAGGCCCGGGGCTCTGTAGCTGTTGATAGCTACCGGCTGCTGCTCTGGATTCTAGTATTTAGTCCTTTCGCTTAGCCTGCGATGCCTTCCTTTCTCTCTTCTTTCTTTAATGACTTCTGTGAGTCTCCCTATCTTAGATCCTAGCCGCGCTCGCGGTGGCTATAAGTCTTAGTTACTAAGCTAATATCCTTTCCTCTTCTAGGATTGCTAATATGTATGTCTGCTTGGTCTAGCGTTGCTAGCGTTACGGCTTCGCTATGGTCTCGTTGCTACGGTGGCTAACTTCTCGTAGCTGAAGACGATGACGATGATAATGATAATGATGATAATGATGATGATGACGATGATGAACCCGGTACGGATCCTTGGCGAGAGAGGTATGGTAATTGTTGCTAATATCTCTATAAGTAGATACTAATGATGATGATGCTGGCAACGCTAGTGAGCTTCTCTTAATGCAGTCCTGATATGTAACTATACTAATCCCTAGTAGGCAAAGAGAAAGGCTAGGGCGGAGGGTATGGCTGCTTTGGGGGATGAGTCTCCCGGTAAGGCTCCTGTTGCCACCCCTGCGACCGCGGCCGCGGGGGCGGTGCGGGATGTCCCTTGTTCTGTGTGTGTTACGTAGATAGGTAAAGATAGTGCTGTAGGTCTCTGCCGAGACTAGGCTAATGCAGCGGTAGGCGGCTGCGCGGCTTGTGCATGTGTGTATAAGACCTGCGAGCCTCTGCTGTTTGCTACTGTTGCGGCTGCCCGAGCCCTGGTGGCGGCTCTCTTGCGTGAGAGAGGTGTTGATGCTATGAGTGTGAGTCGATTCTGATGCGTGATGTTGCGTGATGCTAACTAGGGTGCAGGAGGAGCTTGGGAAGCTTAAGGATACTACCCTAAGGGCTAAGAGCTAGGCCCCTAAGCGACTTTGTGTTGTGCTTGCGGTAGTAACTACGGGCCTATCGACTGACTAGCTCGATGAGTTGGTTAGCAGGGTTAACTGTATTGCTAAGGTACTTAAGCGCCTTGAAGGCGTGTTAGGACTGGCTCTTGCCTGCTTAGGCGGTATCCCTAAGTCAACTGGGTCCTTAGAACTTAGGGAATCTAGTGGGGAGGATAATTAGGAGGAATAGGGTTAGGAGTAGGGTTAGAGGGTAGGAGGGGAAGGTATGGGATTGGGGTGTGTCTGTAGTTTAGTATAGGCTGGTTTTTTTGCCCTTTATAGCTTTTTTCTAGGTATATTTTATCTTTCCCTAAGGGGGGGCGAGAGGTACTTAGTGCGGGCGTACTATAGGTTCGGCTAGTACCTACGAGCTTAAGCTATATACTCCTTAAGCTTGTACTCTACTTTCGCTTTATAATTGCGGTTGCTATAGATTTAGAGGGCGAGCTTATAGTGCGGGATAAGGCGTAAGTAGAGGAACTAGTAGGCGATTGATTGGGCTGTTTTACGGTTTGATAGTTACTACCTAAGTTCGTATAGGTCTTATAGCAGGTTCACAAGGAGGCTATGTTTTTTAGTAAATCTTTAGTAGAAGATAATAATATATTTGGGTATTTCTTTACTATTTCTGTATAGGTAAAGTAGCAAGGGTACGTTAGGTATGCATTAGGAGAAAAGAAAGCTTCTTAAACTAATTTTCCTAGTCTTTAGCTATATAAGTATTAAGCTTTAGTGCTTATTAAGGTCTTGGTATAAATATAATGCCTTTTTATTATTAGAAGGAGGGTAGGCTTCTGCTAGCTTAAGATAATTTATCCTACGGTACTCTCTTACTATATCTTAGAGTTGGGTCTAATGTATAGTTTACTTAGATTGAGTGTAGGTCTTAATTTTAGCAAGGGTTAGTACCTACCTTGCGTGTAGAAGCTAGCTTCTTAGCTAATCCTTAACTTCTTATAGTAGTTATTGCTAGGGTCCCTATTGTTATTTATAGTGGATCTACCTTATAGCTACTATAGTAGCGGACCTTATAAGTAGGGTTATATTCTACCTTTCTATATAGCTATAGAATTAAGCGGCTAATTCGTTAAGATAGATATTAAGGGGGGGGATAGCTAGTTCTATCTCTAGAAGGTAGGCTAGCGTAGCTTTATATACTCCTATAACTATATATAGGCTTTAGGTCTATTCTAGTATAAGCGCTTATGCAATGCCTTAGGGCTTTCCTCTAGGGGTAGTTAGGGTATAGTATACTCCTATGCTATAGATAATAGTTAAATGGATAACTTATATATAGATTAATCTTACTGCTTTAAGGTTAACCCCCTATGTACTTATAGTAATTACGGTAAGGGCTTACTGCTAGCGTTTAAGCTTCCCCTTAAGGGTATCTATATATAGTCCCTAGAGGAGTTTGCAGTAAAGGAAGAGTCTAAGGAATCTATATAACTCAATAGGCGCTATTGTTAGATCTCTAAGTTAGGCCTAAGTCTAGTCTATAGTATGTTTTCGAGTGAAGTGTAGAAGCTTTGCTTTATTTAGTTCCTAGGTTATTCTATTCGTTTGGGCTTAGTTATTATAGATATCCTAGGCAGTTTTAAGTTAGGCTTAGGTCTCTTTTATATTATATCTAAATGCTAGTAGGTTAGTATTATTAGTAAATCTAATAACTATTATCCTAGGTGTATTCTTAAGGGCTTTATAGAGGCTAGAGATAAAGAGGATAAATAGTATAGGTAATAGGGGGAATCCTTAAGGGATACTAGCTTAGACCTTAATAGAGTTAGAAAGTTAGCTATTAAAGCGGAGGTATGCTATTTATGCTATAAGGTAGTTAGTAAGCTATATAAGAAGCTATCTAGGAAAGCCTAGTTATTATAGGGTTGTAATGAGTTATTAGTAGTTAATAGTATTAAAGGCCCTTATAAAGTTAAGTTAGAGGAGAGAGCTAAGGCTATGCTAGGCCTAGGCTATACGTATAGCTTTGATAATAATAGTAAGGGCGAGTTTAGTAGACCTCTTTAGCTAATTGCCTATCTATTCTATAGGTAGAAGCCCTTTTAATTCTACTATAATCATAATATATTAGCTAATAATAGTCTTAATAATTTTTCTAATAATATTAAGTAAGGATATTAATCGCTATCCTAATATAGTTTATTATTTAGCTAGGGTCTTATTTATCTTTAGGATAATTATAATAATTATAGTATGGAAGCGGAGCGGGAAGTAGCCTATTACGATACTAGTGTTTGCTATCTTAGTGATTGTGAGTATAAGTAGCTTGCTATATACCTTTAGGAATCCGGTAGGGATGCTATCCTTACCTAGGGCTTTCTATAACCTAATCTTTTAAAGGGCTTTATAGATCTTAATAGGTTCGATATAGGGGTATATTAGGCCCGATTTAGGTTTAGGGGTTCTAGGGGGGGGGAGGGGAGAGAGGTTAGAGTTATTAGCCTAGGGTTTAGGGAAGAATCTCTATATAAGAGTTTTAGCCTTCTCTATATAGAGTATTGCTAGCTTTATATAGTTAGGTTGGGTAAGGGGTAGTAGCTATAGTAGGGCCGCTATAGTTCTACTATATAGTCTTACCTATCTTTCTATTACTTAGAACTATATACTATTATACCTTAGAAGCTTTATAAAGAGTTCTCTCTAGAGGGTACGTTAAGTGCCTTTTATACTATAGTCCTATTATACTTATACTTTAGCTAGGGCTCGCTAGTCTAAGATTTAACCGGTATACTAGGCTATATAGTAGGCTTGTTTAAGCTTGCTAGTTGCTGTGGATATTTCGCTATTCTACTATAGATTTTAGTAAGGTATGGGTTTTTTCTGCTTTAGGGTTATAAATTAAGCAATTGCTTCTAGCTATTTAGAGAGCTAATCCACTGCCTTATTAAGGGCTTTAGTAGTAGTTATTATGCCTTAGGTCTATTGAAAATAGATTATTGCTTTACTAGTAGCTTTATAGAGGTTAGTTTTCTTCTAATTATAACTAGGGTTTAGTTTAGGGGTTAGTTTATCTAGGGCGGTAGTAATATAGATTTATTATAGGAGATGGTCGGATCCTTCTAGTTTATAGTTAGTTCCTTTATATATTATATAAATAGTCTCTAAGGCTTAAGCTAGATTAAGGGTACTATTTCGGTAGCCTTAGGCTAGCCTAGTAATAGTACTATAGGGCATAAGGAGGCTAATATAGTACTATACCGCTTCCTAGATAAAGATATTACTACCTTAATCCGTTTGGCTATAATAGTCCTAGAGAGGGTAGTAGAGATTAAAGTTACTAATAAGTAGTATATAGTTACTTGGGGCGGTTTTAGCTAGGGCCTATAGTATAGGCGAGTTACCTTTACTATTTAGGGGGTTATAAAGAGCTATAATTTAGTATTAGGTCTTTAAGAAGGTAATACTTACTTAGTCCTTTCCTGCTTTAGATAATTATAACTTAGGTCTATATTGCTTATTAATATATATTGCTACTTATTTACTTTAGTAAACTATATAGTAGTTATATCTACCTAGGTAGGCTAGGGCTTTAGTCTTAGAGTTTCTATTAGGTTTAAGAAGTATAATTATATTATATTTACTATAGGCTTATAGGGCAATCTATATAAGGGTAAGCTAGCGGTTAGTATTCTAGAAGAGCACTAGTATTAGTTAGTTACTTAGGGGGGTAATAGTAATAGTAAGGAAGCAGAAGCGAATATTATAAGTAGGGATAGTATATAGGAGGCGTAGGCCTAGGTCGAGGACTAATTAAGGATGCTTTATAGTCTATTTACTAAGCCTAGGGGCCTTCTAGGCCTCCTTAATAAGAGGCTTCTAAGTAGTTAAGCTAATAGAGGGAGGGGTAGGAAGCTCTAGGATATAGGTACTTTAATTACTATATAGTCTTAGAAGTAGAGTAGTCTATCTAAGTAGCCTTCCTTAGTATACGCTTAGTATAAGGCTGTAATAGGGCAGTTATAGCTCTAAGCTATATATTCGCCTTTATATAGAATATAGTTTAGTAGGATCTCTCCTTGCTTAGTTAGGCATCCTTCCCTATTAGGGTATATAGCGCCCCTATATTACCTATAGGTAGGAGCTAACTTATAGTTCTAAGCTAGGTGTCTAAATTTAAAGTAATTATAGTATTAGGTAGGATAAAGTCCCTTGTTAAAGGGTTTATAGTTATATAGCTATACATTAAGCAATAGGCTATTATTATAAAGATAGTTTACCTCCTTAATAGAGCTAATACATAGGATTAGGTTTATCTTCGCTCTAGGGCTAGGGCGGCTAGTTTTTTGTTTTTTTACTTAAAGGATCCTTAGTTAGTTAGATTTAGCGATTTCTTCGATAAGCTTATTAGTATTATTCGGGATAAACATAAGTCGGATTCCCTTTGCTATCACTACGAAGGTTAGGGGGGATAAGGCTGTATTATCGCTAAAGGCTTTAGTAACCCAATCCTTAGTGTAGTGGGCTTGCGCCTTATCGGCGGTGAGGAAAGTAAGGACTGTATTACCGCTAGGGAGCTTTTGTACTATAATAATGCTAGAGTCGCTGCGGGCCCGGTTCGCTACTGCTATAGTGTCTTTTGGGATTCGGTTGCTAATATCGGGAGGAGTGTTTCTAGTTCGGATAGTAACTTTATATTCAACGCAGCTTTAGGTTGTTCGTTCGGGGCCTCTACGGTTTAGGGTCGTAAGGTTTCGCGCTATGACTAATGTGTATAATAGTTAATTTCTTTCGCGGTTATTAGTTCTAGTAAGGGCTATCTTAATAACTAAAGTGAGGGTATTGGTGATGTTTAAGGTGATTCGTTCTTTGAGGCTTACTTTTAGGTTGTATAAGGTATCCTTTTCGCGGGAGGTACGTGCCTATATCTCGCATATAATACCGTAGGATTAGATAATATTCTAGACTTATTTAAGGAGGTTAGGGGGGATAATTCTAGCAATAGCATTATATACTTTGCTTTCTAGGTTATCGACTAGTATTCTACTAGTTTCTGCATCGGGTTCGTTACTTTCGCTTAGCGTGTATTGGCTAATTCCTACTAAGGGGTTATGTTAGCTTTAGTTAAGGCTACGCGCCCCTAAGTCGATAGTTATTAGTAGTGCATTAGTGCTATTACTATAGCCCTGATGCGCTATCGAATCTTGAGTAATACGTATATAAGGATTTCGAATCTAGTGTCGGAATGTATTTTAAAGGTAGGTTGGTAGTATAGTAAGTAGAAACTAGGAATTCGTAAAAAGGTTTTTTTAATTATAATATAATACTTTAATTAAAGGATTATTAATTATAAGGATATTAATAATTAGCTATTTAACTAAGTATATTACTATTTATTATAGTTTAAAGTTTAATTAAGTCTTTTTTTTATTCTATTCTTTATTAAGTTAGATTAAAAGCTTTTTCTTTATAATTAAATCTACCTAACCTTCTAGCTATTTATTATTATTACTTATAGCTATATTATCTAATATAGTCCTAAAGTTAGTAATATTATTATTATTATTATTAAAGAGCTATACTTTAATCTTATCTTAATCCTTTCTCTTAATCTTTATTTTAATTTCTATTTTAATCTTAGCTTTAATCTTTTTATTTAGAGATATATATTTATACTTAACCTTATAAAAGGTTAAGTACTTAATAAAAGTATTAAACTTAATATTAATAAGTATACTATTAATAGCTTACTTATAGCTATAAATAAGCTTTAATAATATTATAAAGTTTAGATTAAGCTTTAGCTTAATATTAAAGTATTAAAAATATAATATTATTAACTTATACTTATTATTTAGTAGAATCTTAATAACTCTAAAAAAATCCCTAAGTATAATTATCTTATATATAGTAGCTAATAACTTAATAAAGCTAAATAAAGCTATTTAAATTATAATAAAATAAATAATCTTTTATTTTTTATAATAAGCTTTTTATTATATTACTTAATAATAAACTTAATTATTATAGTATAAAAAAGAAACTTAGTACTTAGTATAACCTTAATACTTCTTATATACTTCTTAATAAAATTAACTAACTTATTTAGATTAATATTTTAATATTACTAAGAATTATATTATAATAGCTATTATAAGATTAAAATAAAGTATATAATTTAATAACTTTTATAATTATATTACTTATAAATATAATACTCTTTATTTAACTCTTAATAACTATTATAATAATAGTTTAATAAGTATTAAGTTTTAGTTAGGTTTATATAGAAGGAATTATTATTATATTACCTTATAGCTTTACTTAAGTAAGGGATAAATTAAGTATTATATTAATAAAGATTAAGATAGGAAGAATAGTTAAAAATAAAGTTTTAAAAAGCTATTATATATAGTTTAGGTAAAAAAGAGCTTTAGTAAATTTCTTAGAAGTATTTATATAGTAACTATAGTCTATAGGGTAGAATAGTATTAAAATAAGTAAAGATATATCTATAGTAAAAGTAATATAGAATATAGAATATATTATTATTATATTTATATACTATAGACCTAGAATATAGATAGTACTTTTACTTTATATAGATATAGGAAACACTAAGTAAATAAAAACCTATATCCTATCTATAGTAAGCTTATATTAGGCCCCTTATACTATTACTATATATAAGTAAATAGTCCTTTATACTAAGACTAAAATTATCTTAGTTCCTTATAGTTAGGGAAAAAACCCTAATAAAGAGTAAAAGGGAGAGAAAAAAGTTACCTAGAGTAAGCTTATATTAGTTATATAGTAGAAGTATACTAGTAGCTAAGGTATAGGACCTCTATATAGTTATAGTTATAGTTAGGAACCTAGATTTAGGTAAGTAGGTTTAGTTATTAGTAGGTTAACTATATAATACTAAGCTACTAGTAGCTAGTAGCTAGGGGTCTAGGTTTTAAGTAGGTAAATTTAGCTATTAATAGGTTAGTTATCTAGTGCTTAGCTATTAGTAGCTAGTAGTTAGTATAGGCCTAGGGCTCTATAGTTATTAATAACTACTAGCTACTATTCTAGATTCTAGTATTTAGTCTTTTCGCTTAGCTTATAATACTTTCCTTTCTCTTTTCTTTCTTTAATAACTTCTATAAGTCTCCCTATCTAATCTTAGCTATACCTATAGTAGCTATAAGTCTTAGTTACTAAGCTAATATCCTTTCCTCTTCTAGGATTACTAATATATATATTTACTTAGTTTAGTATTGCTAGTATTATAGCTTTACTATAGTTTTATTACTATAGTAGCTAACTTCTTATAGCTAAAGATAATAATAATAATAATAATAATAATAATAATAATAATAATAATAATAATAAACTTAGTATAGATCTTAGGTAAGAGAGGTATAATAATTACTATTAATATCTCTATAAGTAAATACTAATAATAATAATATTAATAATACTTATAAGTTTTATAAGATTAGGGTATATCTATAGTTTAGTATAAGCTAGTTTTTTTACCTTTTATAGCTTTTTTCTAGGTATATTTTATCTTTCCCTAAGAGGGAGTAAGAGGTACTTAGTATAAGTATACTATAGGTTTAGCTAGTACCTATAAACTTAAGCTATATACTTCTTAAGCTTATACTTTACTTTTACTTTATGATTATAGTTACTATAGATTTAGAGGGTAAGCTTATAATATAGAATAAGGTATAAGTAAAGGAATTAGTAAGTAATTAATTAGGCTATTTTATAGTTTAATAATTACTACCTAAGTTTATATAGGTCCTATAGTAGGTTAATAAGAAGGCTATGTTTTTTAGCGAATTTTTAGTAGAAGATAATAATATATTTAGGTATTTCTTTACTATTTCTATATAGGTAAAGTAGTAAGAGTATATTAAGTATATATTAAGAGTAAAGAAAGCTTCTTAAACTAATTTTCCTAGTCCTTAGCTATATAAGCATTAAGCTTTAGTACTTATTAAGGTCTTAGTATAGATATAATACCTTTTTATTATTAGAAGGAAGGTAGGCTTCTATTAGTTTAAGATAATTTATCCTATAATACTCTCTTACCTTATCTTAAAGTTAAGTTTAATATATAGTCTATTTAGATTAGGTATAGGCCTTAATTTTAGTAAGGGTTAACTTCTACCTTATATATAAAAGCTAGCTTCTTAGCTAATCCTTAACTTCTTATAGTAGTTATTACTAAGGTCTCTAATATTATTTATAGTAGATCTACCTTATAGTTACTATAATAGTAAACCTTATAAGTAAGGTTATATTCTATCTTTCTATATAGCTATAGAATTAAGTAGCCCGTTTATTAAGATAGATATTAAGGGAAGGGATAGCTAGCTCTATCTTTAGAAGGTAGGTTAGTATAGCTTTATATACTTTTATAATTATATATAAGCTTTAGGTCTATTTTAGTATAAGTACTTATATAATACCTTAGGGCTTACCTCTAGAGATAGTTAGGGTATAGTATACTTCTATACTATAGATAATAGTTAAATAGATAACTTATATATAAATTAGTCTTACTACTTTAAGGTTAACTCTCTATATACTTATAATAATTATAGTAAGGGCTTACTATTAGTATTCTAGCTTTCCCTTAAGGGTATTTATATATAATCCCTAGAGGAGTTTATAATAAAGGAAGAGTCTAAGGAATCTATATAACTTAATAAGTATTATTATTAGATCTTTAAGTTAGGCTTAAGTTTAGTCTATAGTATATTTTTAAGTAAAGTATAGAAGCTTTACTTTATCTAGTTCCTAGGTTATTTAATTTATTTAGGCCTAGTTATTATAAATATCTTAGGTAGTTTTAAGTTAAGCTTAGGTCTCTTCTATATTATATCTAAATACTAATAGGTTAGTATTATTAGTAAATCTAATAATTATTATCCTAAGTATATTCTTAAGGGCTTTATAGAGGCTAGAAATAAAGAGAATAAATAGTATAGGTAATAGAGGAGATCCTTAAGGGATACTAGCTTAGACCTTAATAAAGTTAAAGAGTTAGCTATTAAAGTAAAGGTATACTATTTATACTATAAGGTAGCTAATAAGCTATATAAAAAGCTATCTAGGAAAGCTTAGTTATTATAGAGCTATAATAAGTTATTAGTAGTTAACTATATTAAAGGCCCTTATAAAGTTAAGTTAGAAGAGAGAGCTAAGGTTATACTAAGCCTAAGCTATATATATAGCTTTAATAATAATAGTAAGGGTAAGCTTAGTAGATCTCTTTAGCTAATTACCTATCTATTCTATAGGTAAAAGCCCTTTTAATTCTATTATAATTATAATATACTAACTAATAATTATCTTAATAATTTTACTAATAATATTAAGTAAGGATATTAATTATTATCTTAATATAGTTTATTATTTAGCTACTATCCCTTACCTAACCTAACTATATAGAGCTAGTAATACTTTATATAGATAAGGCTAAAACCCTTATATAAAAATTCTTCCCTAAACCCTAAGCTAATAATTCTAACCTCTCTCCTCTCTCTCCCCTTAGAACCCTTAAACCTAAATTAGGCCTAATATACCCTTATATTAAACCTATAGAAATCTATAAAGCCCTTTAAAAGATTAGGTTATAGAAAGCCCTAGGTAAGGATAGTATCTCTACTAGATTCCTAAAGGTATATAGTAAGCTACTTATACTTATAATTATTAAGATAGTAAATATTAGTATTATAATAGGCTACTTCCTACTTTACTTTTATACTATAATTATTATAGTTATCCTAAAGGTAAATAAGATCCTAGCTATAGTAGGACTATTATAGTTCTACTATATAATCTTACCTATCTTTCTATTACCTAGAACTATATACTATTATACCTTAGAAGCTTTGCTAGGAGTTCTCTTTAAAGGGTATATTAAGTACTTTTTATACTATAGTTCTATTATACTTATACTTTAGCTAAGGCTTATTAGTTTAGGATTTAACTAGTTCGCTAGGCTATATAGTAAGCTTATTTAAGCTTATTAATTACTATAGATATTTTACTATTCTACTATAGGTTTTAGTAGGATATAGGTTTCTTCTACTTTAGGGTTATAAATTAAGTAATTACTTTTAGTTATTTAGAGAGCTAATTTACTACTTTATTAAGGGCTTCTATAGTAATTATTATACCCTAGGTCTATTAAAGATAAACTATTACTTTACTAATAGCTTTATAAAAGTTAGTTTTCTTTTAATTATAATTAGGGTTTAGTTTAAGAGCTAGTTTATCTAGGGTAGTAATAATATAGATTTATTATAAGAGATAGTTAGATTCTTCTAATTTATAGTTAGTTTCTTTATATATTATCTAAATAATATCTAAAGCCTAAGCTAGATTAAGAGTACTATTTTAATAGCTTTAGACTAGCCTAGTAATAATACTATAAGGTATAAAGAAGCTAATATAATATTATATTACCTTCTAGATAAGGATATTATTACCTTAATCTATTTAGCTATAATAGTCCTAAAGAAAGTAGTAAAGGTTAAAGTTATTAATAAGTAGTATATAATTACTTAGTATAGTTTTAGCTAAGACCTTTAGTATAAGTAAGTTTTCTCTACTATTTGGAGGGTTATAAAGAGTTATAATTTAGTATTAGGTTTTTATAAAGATAATACTTACCTAGTCCTTTCCTACTTTAGATAATTATAACTTAAGTTTATATTACTTATTAATATATATTACTACTTATTTACTTTAGTAAACTATATAGTAATTATATCTACCTAGGTAGGCTAGAGCTTTAGTCTTAGAGTTTCTATTAGGTTTAAGAAGTATAATTATATTATAATTACTATAAGCCTATAGGGTAATCTATATAAGGGTAGGCTAGTAGTTAGTATTTTAAAAGAGTATTAATATTAGTTAATTACTTAGGGGAGTAATAGTAATAATAAGGAAGTAAAAGTAAATATTATAAGTAAGGATAGTATATAGGAAGTATAGGCCTAGGTTAAGAACTAACTAAGGATACTTTATAGTTTATTTACTAAGCTTAGGGGCCTTCTAGGCCTTCTTAGTAAAAGGCTTCTAAGTAGTTAAGCTAATAAAGAGAGGGGTAAAAGGCTTTAGGATATAAGTACTTTAGTTACTATATAGTCTTAGAAGTAAAGTAATCTATTTAAGTAGCCTTTCTTAGTATATACTTAGTATAAGGTTATAATAAAGTAGTTATAGCTCTAAGCTATATATTTATCTTTATATAGAATATAGTTTAGTAAAATCTTACCTTACTTAGTTAGGTATCCTTCTCTATTAGGATATATAGTATCTCTATATTACCTATAAGTAGGAGCTAACTTATAGTTCTAAGCTAAGTATCTAAATTTAAAGTAATTATAGTATTAAGTAGAATAAAGTTCTTTATTAAAAGGTTTATAATTATATAGCTATATATTAAGTAATAAGCTATTATTATAAAGATAGTTTACCTTTTTAATATAGCTAATATATAGAATTAGGTTTATCTTTACCTTAAGGCTAGGATAGCTAATCTTTTATTTTTTTACTTAAAGGATCCTTAGTTAGTTAGATTTAGCGATTTCTTTAATAAGCTTATTAGTATTATTTAAGATAGATATAAGTTAAATTCCCTTTACTATTACTATAAAGATTAGGGGGGATAAGGCTATATTATTACTAAAGGCTTTAGTAATCTAATCCTTAGTATAGTAAGCTTATACCTTATTAATAGTAAGAAAAGTAAGGATTATATTACTACTAGGGAGCTTTTATACTATAATAATACTAAAGTTACTATAAGCCTGATTCGCTACTACTATAGTATCTTTTAGGGTTTAGTTACTAATATTAGAAGGAGTGTTTCTAGTTCGGATAGTAACTTTATATTTAATATAGCTTTAGGTTATTTATTTAGAGCCTTTATAGTTTAGGGTTATAAGGTTTTATACTATAACCAATATATATAATAGTTAATTTCTTTTATAGTTATTAGTTCTAGTAAGGGCTATCTTAATAACTAAAGTAAGGGTATTAGTAATATTTAAGGTAATTTATTCTTTAAGGCTTACTTCTAGGTTATATAAGGTATCCTTTTTGTAGGAGGTATATACTTATATCTTATATATAGTACTATAGGATTAGATAATATTCTAGACTTATTCAAGAAGGTTAGGAGGGATAATTCTAGTAATAGTATTATATACTTCGCTTTCTAGATTATTAACTAGTATTCTACTAGTTTCTATATTAGGTTTATTACTTTCGCTTAGTATATATTAGCTAATTCCTACTAAGGGATTATATTAGCTTTAGTTAAGGCTATATACCCCTAAGTTAATAGTTATTAGTAGCGTATTAACGCTATTACTATAGTACTAATACGCTATTAAATCTTAAGTAATATATATATAAGGATTTCGAATCTAGTATTAGAATATATTTTAAAGGTAGGTTAGTAGTATAGTAAGTAAAAACTAGGAATTTATAAAAAGGTAATATATAAATATAGAATATAACTATATATAACTATTTATAGCTATTTATAGCTATACTTAAACCCTATAGTATTAAAGCTTAATTAGAGCTTAATAGTTCCTCCCCTATTATAAAGTATTTTGCCTTAATATAATATTTAAGATCGTATGCTACTAAAAACTTAGGGTGTACAGTTAGGGTTAATGCAGTAAGAAAAAGTGCTCAAAAAATAATTTTGGGACATCGGTCCCTATGGCCTTCCGTACCGCGTTAAATTACCCCACATTCTCAAGAACCTGGAAAAGGGGAACCGACGCCACTTGCGAACTAGGAACCCATTGCCCACACCACAAACCCAGACGCCATGGGAACAATTCGTACCTTTTGTGTCTAAGATCCCCGCTGAATCATCGCAAGTCAGAGACAATGTCATTATCGAGTGTCACTTCCAATCTTTAGCATACCTTAATGTCCAGCTCACATATTGTTTGTTCTTAACCTATCTCCCTATTGTCGTTTTCCACCATACCTGTGATACTCATCGGAGGAAAGGCTATCATGAGTGAGACTCCTCGGATATCATACCAGTCTATGTTGGAATGTCAGTTATACATAGATATCTAATTTATATTCCATCTTGCCACGATTTAGCTTCATAGATCACGCTGACCAGACCCTGAACAGGCAGTAACCGCTGACAGTGATAGAGGAATTGGAATCATGTTTGTCCTATTTACATGGCAGGCGGAACTGCTGGAACTGTAGTACTGTTATGAAGGTGCGATGATGCACATTTACCAAGCTACCACCAGCGCATCCTGTCCAATGTCAGTCTTAACATTGGGCATCAAGAAGAACTCCAGCGCACATTGAGTTAGCAAATGATGATAAGAGCCTTTCGGAATCGGCCGCGGAAGTGCCTAAGACGAACCGGCATTTCGCTGCCAAGCTCGCCCAAGATTGCATTGACGGTTAAACTTATCCAGGTCGTCCTCACCTGAGGACTGAGGTCACCCCCAGAGCCACATCTATTCATAAGGCCACGCCTACAGCCACTCGTTCCTACGTGATCCCCCACATCGTGATGTATAGGCCCCGTGGCACCCCCGCCCCCGAAATGGGAAGGGCAGGAAATATGTATCCATTACCTTCAAACCTGGCGCGGCCCACCCCAAGGGTTGCCAGAATGAACACGACCCGAGCCTCTTGCGTGCAGACTTCTCGGGTACCAACATGCTCTCTTGCTCCAGGACAACTCACCAACTGGCTTGGCTATTCAATTCATCCGAGACAGGCCATTGATCATGCTATCCTGGAATCGGCCCTCCCCGACTCCGCTTTAACTCTGTTGAGCCTAGCAAGTTGGTGTCTCTGCGACTGCTATATCTACTAAGGCAATTCTGCTGTTCCGAGAAAGACCTGCTTAACCTCGTCTAATATTGTGACCCTCTCCTCCTCTGTCTCAAAATCTAGCCTACAACACCCGGTGTATCATAATGGCACCGCATGCAGCTGAGGATGTCTCCCTTGGTGCAACTGCCACCAAGGTCGTGACCAACGGCCATACCGTGCCGACGAGTGTCAAAAACCGCGTTCCTGATTTCCACTATCCTCCGTCCGTCTCCGGCAAGACGTCATACCAAGTCCTCGATCAATACCACTCCAAGCCCACCAAGCTACGAGTAGCATGCATTGGCGCTGGGGCCTCGGGCCTTTGCTTAGGGTACAAGATGGGAAAACAGATGGTGCCGGGCAGCTGGGAGCTGACCCTCTTCGAGAAGAACCACCACTTTGGGGGTACGTGGCTGGAAAACACTTACCCGGGTGTGGCTTGCGATGTATGTCTCCAAAGCATGTTGTTCTTGCTCATGGTCTAATTGCGTAATCCTAGATTCCATCACACCTCTATACCTACAGTTGGGACCCCAAGCCGGACTGGACCAACTACTTTGCCTACGGTGATGAGATCCAAAGATACTTCGAAGACTTTGCCGAGAAGAATGATCTAAAGAAGTATATGAAACTCGACACCAAGGTCGTTGAAGGACGATGGGACGAGGAGAAGGGACTTTGGAGCCTTACCCTAGAGGATCAAGTAACCAAAGGAACATGGCGAGACTGGTGCCACGTACTCTTGAATGGCACTGGAATTCTTAACAACTGGGTTTGGCCCGAGATTGACGGCCTCCACGACTTCGCCGGTCCAAAGATGCATTCAGCGTCCTGGGATCACTCAGTCGGCTTTGAGGGCAAGTCGATTGGTGTCATCGGCACCGGATCAACTAGTGTGCAGATTGTCCCAGCCCTTCAAAAAGTCGTCAAAGATATGAAGGTGTTCATGCGATCTCCCACTTGGATCTCACCCCCCTTTGGGAACTCGACGCTCGAGTCTCTAAAAGAAAAGCCTGGCGAGCAACCTGGGAAGCGCCAGTATACCTTTACTGAAGAGGAAAAGCAAAGATTCCGGGACGACCCCGAGTATCATCTCAGGTTTCGAAAGGGAATTGAAGCAGAAATCAACTCTCTTTTTGCCATGTTCTTTCAGGGCTCAGATACGTCTAACATGTTCCGAAAGTCGATTACTGAAGAGATGGAGCGCCGAATTGGTCCTGGGAACGAAAAGCTCAAGGAGTTCATCATTCCTAAATGGTCGCCTGGTTGTCGACGGATCTCGCCTGGCGATGGCTACTTGGAGGCTCTCGCGTCGCCCAATGTTGAACCCGTGTTTGGTGGAATCAAGAAGATTATGCCGGATGGCATAGTTACCGAAGACGGAGACACACACAAAATTGACATCCTCGTGTGCGCCACAGGGTTCAAGGTGGCCTTTCGACCAGCATTCAAGCTCATCAACGGTAGCGGAAACTCGCTGGACGAGGATTGGGGCGATTCCGTCAACCTCTATCTCGGCGTGTCTGCACCAAGATTTCCCAACTACTTTACCATTGTCGTAAGTTTTCTTTTCTCCAACTGCCTATTTTGAAATAGTCTTGTGTCCGGCTCACTGATGATGGAAAACAGGGTCCTGGGGCAACTTGGTCATCGGGAACACTCCTGCCGTCGATCGAGACGACGATTGAGTATTCCATCAAGATGATGAAGAAGATTCAGCATGAAAACATCCGCTCGATCAGCGTCAAGCAGGATGCTCTAAACGACATTTACGCCCACTTCGACGAGTTTCATAAGAAGACGGTGTTCCAGGAGGAATGCCGCAGTTGGTTTAAGGACGGGAAGCAGAAGAACCGAATCTATCTATGGCCAGGCTGCGTGAGTATCCGCTCTCCCTGTGCAGCTTCGTCGCGGCATATGCTCACACATTCTATAGACGATCCATTTCCTGAAGTCAATCAAGGAACCCCGGTACGAGGACTACGACATTAGATACCGTTTCAACAACCGATTTGCGTTCCTCGGAAACGGCCAGGTTAAGGCCAACACGACGCAGTCCGTCGAGGGGCTGAGTACGTACGTCCGAAACGGAGACCATGACTGGAATGTCGATTAGCTTGAAGGGCTGTGGCCTGTATCGGAAACGGGGGAACGGCGAGATGCGGAGGGGGGGGGGGGGAGGATATTTTTTAGGACCTGCAAGCCTGCAGCCAGTGACCCTCTTGAGCCAGTGACCCAAGCTGCCGATATGCGCCTCCCTGATTGCAAACCAATGAAGCACGACGCCGCGTTAGGCGAAGGTGATGGTGTATTTGTTAGCTCGGAGACTGGGAATGTCCTTGTCGCGCGGAACACACCCAGGCACACGGGGCGAATTCCTAGCCTACATCATGAGTCAGTTAGCCGGGGAAGTCTGATTCAGTTGGGATGCAAGGTTGCGATGCGGGGTAAACAGGGAAGGCTCCAATTGGTGAGACCTTTACCATTGTTTGTTTGCTTGACCCCTTGGAGGTTGCCAAGTTGCGCCCGGTGGCGCACTTTCGGGTTTCGGGCAATCTTTGGCCAGACCGGCCACTTTACCGCGAAGTGTTGGGAAAAGACGGGCCAAGTGGCAGCCGAATGCGCCCGGAAGTTATTCAAGTTTTAAGGTGATCGTGCGAAGTAGCCCTACCTCATCTCTTCCCTTGACTAACAACCTTTCATATCGAGAGCGAGCTCAGCGAAACCGTTGGGAACTGCCGAGATGCATGACAACAAAGCCAAATTACATGATTCTCGTCAGTCCCCAATCAGAAAGAGTCGAAATGACTTATCTTAGATACGTCAATACCGAGGGCTGCCGGTGTGGACAGGCGGCGTGGTGGTTGAGTCTGTCGGCAGCGTTGTCCGGACGGGGCCACTTGCATGGGTGGGGCTCTCCGACAATGGAGGGTTGTGGTGGAGCCCTCTAGTGAGTCCGGGCTCCGGAGTAGAATCGGGTTTAACCAACCATCTCAACAACTTATCACCGCTTGATGACAGGTTGCCCCTCCATGGACCACGCTCAGTGACGGGTATTCTCAATGTATTGTGAAATTCTGTACGCGTGTTAGAAGATAGGCCCCGCGGCTGTGGAGGGGCCTTGAGATAGCTCTACGCCAACCCCAAATTCTCAACCTCGACCCCAACTCAGCTCCTACAATGGCCAGCCGCTATAGTGGGGTTTTCTGAGTCCCGGATTGATAGCAATAACTGTGAGTCAAGCAGTGTTCTTGCAGATAATCTGGACACGCGGTTTCTATGAACCAACTTGCTCAGAACTGTCAGTGAAACGGTCAAGTGACAGGGTCGGTACAGATGCATTCCAGATACGTGCGTAGTCGTGCCCCGTGCGGGGCTGGCCAACCCCGCATCTTGGGATCTGAAATTGCCGGGGCAATGCTCGGATAGAGGAACTAGCCAGACGAGCCTTTGGCTAGCTCCAGTGGACAATGCTCCGCTAGCCAAACACGGCAATGGAGGGAGCACACGGACCCAGTTTGATGGCCACCCACTTACTCGTCCCCCAAACGCCACGGGCTATCGTCGAGGCTAACGAAATGGGCGCTCGCGTTCGCCTCACAGGGAGCCTGGTCTGGCGCCCTGTAGCTTCGGGGTTCCGGATTGGAGTCAACCCAGTCGCGCGCGCATTGCATTGGGAGCGTCTCCATAGGCCCCAGAGGCCAGGGCCAGCTCCTTCTAACTGACGTTTCCCCGGACAGTCCGCAGCCCGCAACCCGCACCCGTGGGGAAGGAACTTGGCCCTAGCTTTGTTTCTCCGCTCGCGGTGAGACCCTCTCGGTTTTAATTCTGTCTCCATCAACTCAGAACTGTGTTGTCCAGCTGTGGCCTGTAATGCCCCTAGTCTTTGAAGAGCGAGTGAACCTACCGGTAACCTTGATTCCTCAGTGAGCTCAGCTTTCTACTTGTGGAATCCTAGCTCCAAGCTTCAAGTCTCAAACTTCATCCGCTATGGGCTCGTCCGTCGACTCCAAAGACGTCCCGCCTTCGGGCTCCGGCGACATCACCCAGGAGAACGTCTCTCCGAAGGGTCAGAATGGTCGTCCGCCCACAAAGCAACAAGTTCGCCATCGAGCTTCCGTCGCTTGCGCTTCATGCCGTGACCGAAGAATTAGATGTGTCGTACCCAAGAACCACACTTCCTGCACAGCCTGTCAACGGACCGGTGCAGATTGCATCATAAAAAACGACGATGAGCGGAGACGGTACGAGCCTTTGATATCTCGTTCACAAGTCCAGAATCCAGTCCACTAACGTCCATCTCGCAGACCCATATCCAAGGCATACATGTCCTCCCTCTCAGATCGAATCTCAATGCTCGAAGGCATGCTCCTAGACACGGGAGTTGTACCGCCTCCTGCCGCCCATCCGCCCAAGACAAGGCATGAGAACCAGTCCAAGCAGGACGACGGGGAATCAATTTCGAGTCTTCTCAAGCAGCAGAAGAACTCCGAGGGCATTTCTCCCACTTGCGATGTTCCCTCTCCCCCAGACTCGCGCAATGACGACTTTGCTATCCCAGATAGTAATCATGGAGACCCAGACATGTCCAGCAGCCAGGTGCTTCAGCCGTTGGCTAAAGAAGACTCTCCATTCTGCATGCTTGATCCCAAACAAGAAGATATCATCCACCGTCTACTCTCCACCAAGGGTAATCTCTCCTTCGATCAGCTCTCTGGAAGACTTAGGTTCTTTGGCCCCACAGCAAACAGTCATGTCTACGCAGAGTCCAGAGACCAATTCGACACCCGGGAGTCACCCGAGCAAGTTCGTCGTGCCGAGAGAATAATTCGTTCTTTCAGTATCGAAACACACGACTACCTCGTTAACCAGTTCTTTGCCTTCTACAACTCCGTCTTACAGGTGATTGACCGCAGCACTTTTGAAGCCGATCGCGAATCACAAGACAACTCTCCTAAGTTCTACTCGTCCTTCCTTCACATTACTATCCTCGCCATGGGTTACCGTGTGGCCGACATGGACCGGGATGACATGCGCAAGATAACCCTTGCTCCCAGAGAGAGCACTCTACACCGAGAAGCCAAGTACATGCTAGACATTGAACTTGAACGGCCAGGAGGGATACCAAGTGTTCAAGCGCTTCTACTTCTTGGAGATCTCGAGTGTGGAGTTGGACGAGACAATACGGGCTGGATGTACTCAGGCATGGCAAACCGCCTTGCATTCGATATCGGCCTTCACTTGGACTGCAGAAGCAACGACATGCCAGAGCAGGAGAGTCGCGTACGAAACATGGCTATGCGGGCCTGCATCATCTACGACAAATACTGGGGTCTCTTCCTCGGGCGACCCTTGGCAATCAAGAGCCAAGACGTCGACCTTTTATCAAACCGGCTTTCAAATCTCACGTGGGGAGGGATCGAATCCCCGAAGCGCGACTTGATAACCGAGATTTACGAGCAGCTCATCGAGCTGATGGAGCTGGCGGGCCGAATCGTGGAAACTCGGGACAACACTGTTTCTAATAACGCTTCCGAGCAGTATAACCTCTTCGCTAATGGAGAAGCGGAAGACAACGCGTACTTGCATGTCATCAACCTGGATAGACAGCTCCAGAACTGGTATCGACGGCTCCCAGACTACCTCGCATGGAAGCCAAGCAATATCAAGATGGCCCCTTACAGCTTCTTCCTTCTGCACCAGCAGTACCACGTAACGATGATACTTCTGCACAGGCCATGGGCCAAGTATGGTTCCATCACGGGAGATGCCGCCAGCACCGGATCGCATCCAAGCCCGGATGGCAATCACATGTCTCTTGCGCCTGAGACGACATCACAGCAATCAGGCCTGGCTGCCGAAAACTACTCACTGGGAATAGGTGATCCTCACATCATTGTCCATGACAGTCGGACTTCTCTCTCCCGCAGCATTTGCACACAACAGGCAATTCGGGTCGCACGTATATTCTGGCAGCATCGACAGAAATATGATGGGCGCAAGATCTTCGTTACTGGTATTCAACATGCTGGTACGGCTGCTATTGCCTTAATCGCAGCTCTTGCATATCAGCGTAATGGGGCAGATCGACGAACCTATGTTGGCTACCTGAAGATCCTGTCCAATGCCGTCAGCGATATGAGCCATACCTACCATCCAGCAAGCAGAATGGATGACTTACTTAAGGCTGTTCTAGAGCAGATCCGCAACGGTATGGGAGATCCTCCTCGGCCTCGCAGTGGGAGTATCAGTTACCATGAAGTTCCATTCAGTGGCATTCATGGCAATGGGATGGGTGGAGTTTCTCTCAACAGCGACATATCCTCTTCCGTGATCCCGATGAGACGTGAAGCCGCAGATACTGAATTTGCACTGCCCTTCAAAAAGAGGCGACCAACAACAACTCGAAGGGCATCCGAATCTACTCGCCCGAGGCCGCCGTTCTTTGGTGTCAGGTCACAGCCTACACCACCTAGCTCGTACAAGAGCCAAACCCAGCTCGGGAGGAGTCTGAACCCGCAAAATCAATCTCCTCTCGATTCGTTCCTGTTCTCGATAGGAGTCGGTGACACTTCCGGGGATCTAAACATGGATTTCATGGGCAGTACTGCTATTGACATGGAACAGTCTGAGGACGCTCGTGACGGTGTGCTGGGAATGGACGGCATGGATCTAGTCATCCCTTCGTCCGAAACGTGGGGCCTAGACACTATGCACGATCCTAATATCCATGGTTCGGGGTCTTTTGATCCCCCTGCAGGTCTCAGTGCAAGCTCAGTATTAGGCCAGAGTGCCGCGATTTCCTCTGGGATTATGTCGGGAGCGCCCAACTCTGGTGTAGTCAAGCATACCAATAACCTTGAGAGCAAAGGTACTCGTAACACCGGGAACAACATAGAAAGGAAACTCTCGTCAAATCATACAAAGATGGGCCAAAATGGATTAGACTGGATTGAAGATGACAACAGCATTGTGGCTATCAGTCCCGCAAGTCTGAGTGGTCTAGTGGAAAACAGAGAAAAGGTATCCAACGGTGAGGATGGATCCACTGGAACACCAAGAAACCACGCTCTTGATTTCTTCAGCTTTTCTTAAGGTACTGAAGACGGTTCAGCTCGTATCATTCGTTCGAAACGTGTGGAGTCAATGTCGGAAAGATGTCTATTTAGTTTGGATAAGCGTGCAACACCAGTCTTCCGCCCAGTATCTTATTCTGCTCTTGCTTCAAATCACTTGAACTCGTTTGATTATAGCTGCCCCGGTAGCAGGAACACTCACTTCAATCACAATATACGAGTGAAGATTGGGTCTAGGACTACTGTAGGTTTAATCTGATTGTCAGAGTACCATGGTGAGCGACTGGGTCGACGACTACTAGGCTGGTTCTTGATCTCGCTTCCAGTGTGGGGTTGAAAGCTATCAATGCCTCTGTTGCCAATGGAAAAATGGGAATGACTTAGGACAGCCTGTCACTGAACCCCAACCAGTGCTGTCGTCCCAAAGTCGGTTCTCGACAGATCCGCGACTACGCAGCCCGGGTGAATTCTAGTTGGTGGTAAAGCCTCCGTCGACAATCATGCTGGCACCTTGCATGTAACTACTCATGGGAGAAGCCATGAGAACAATACTGTCGGAAATTTCCTCCAATTCGGCCAACCGACTGAACGGCGTTCGAGAGACATCTGCCGCAAGGGCGGAATCGGGGTCCGTGGCCATGTTCTTCAAGAGAAAGGGAGTGCCCACGTATCCCGGACAGATGGCGTTAATACGAATGCCTACGCTTCCATAGGAGTTCGCGTCAGCCTTGGTCAGCCCAATCACCCCTATTACGGACAATTAGCCCCTGGTGTGATTGGCCTCGTTGGTGGACGTCCTACCATGCTTCGAGGTCGCGTAGGCCGTGTGATGAAGGCGGTTGCAGGGCGCGACAATGCCGTACATGCTTGCCACGTTGATGATGCGCCCGCGACCTTCTCTAGTACCAAGATCACTGTTAAATTGTCAACGCAAGACCATTTCCAGGACGATAATCGTGACTGTACTTCTGTTTAACCATGAAGCTAAGCTCCTCCTTCTGGCATCGGTATACACCTTTGAGGTTCACGTCGACGATCCTGAGCCACTCCTCATCTTCGATCTCATGGGTCTGCCGGCCACTGCCCCCGACGCCAGCGTTGTTGACGGCGATATCGAGGCGACCGAACTCAGCGGCGGCCTTAGCAATGCCCTCTTTTACTTGAGCGGCATCGCGGACGTCCATATGCAGGGACAGAATCTGGACATCGGGGAAGCGCTTCTTCAGGGCAGCGTTTGCTTCCTCGAGAGCTTTGAGGTTGATATCGGCCAGGGCCAGCTTCGTAATTCCATGCTTTGCAAAGGCGACCGCTGTGTATTGTCCGATGCCTGAGTATGGGGGATCAGCGCCTTTGCTACAAGCACGTGGGGAGGAACCAAGATGATGAACAAGTGGTTCATCGACGGCGGGCGGGGTAACGTAATGGCGCAACTTCGGCGCTCGGGGGTCTCGGAACGCGGGGCCCCGAGTCGGGCGGGGTAAACTAAAACGGCAGACTTACCAGAGGCGGCGCCAGTGATGAAGGCTGATCCTCGAAGGAGATGGGTCATCTTGCAACGAGTCGGAACAGGTTAGGCAATGAGGTTGAGGCGAAGACGCAAGCGCGGCGATGTGGCTTAGTCTTAAACCAAAATAACGCGGAGATTGATCGGCCCATCAGGATAACGTTAGGAGCAGCCAAGGCCATGTTGGTGGCTCCACTGAGGGCCAGGGCACGTATCTCTTCTAACCGACTTGCCTAGGATAATGCTTGGGGGTCCACTCGGCACCTCGAGCTCTGAGCCTCAGGGTCCTTGTCTGTCTTCTTGTCTTTGGCGTTGAGCTGGGACCATGACCCAAGGAAAACGAGGGCGTTGTCAACTTTGAGACTTCGCACCCGTCAACTCTGACTACGTACGACAAAGAGGCCTATAATCCCGGCTTTGGCCTTGAAATTATAGCTTGAGCTAAACAGTCAAATGAGCCACTCGGACCCTCGGAGGTTAGGCGCAAGTAGAGATCAGGCTAGAGTAAGGGTTACACGGGGAAGAAACATGGGGGCTAGTGGTTGCTGATGAGTTGGGTAGTGGCGTATAACACTACCAACGTGTTTGCAAGCATACCTTGTTAGTTATGGGAAGGGAGTTCGACAACTAACGGAAGCCTGATAGTATCACTAGACGCATTTAGAGACCCCGAGCTGACCGGGAGATGAAGAAGAACCAGTGTGGAAAGATTCTTAGACACACCCTATAGCTTGAGGTATGCTGTCGATGGCTGTTGTTTGGCGCCTAGATAAAAAACGGTCTACCATGGACCGACACAGGGCTGGATATTCCCCAGCCTGTGGCTAGGTGAAGTAGGTAAATTGCGCAGGCTAGCCCCGATAGACCCGTTGTAGGTATGAACTATATCGTTCCGTCTACTCTGGAGTCGGAGAATAATTGTGTGAATCATTAGGGCAGCCATCGGAGACATTGCAAATAATTGTCAGTCACGGTGCATAATTGAACGTACCTGTCAATGGAGACGTAGATAGGTGGCAAAACAAGGACCGTCTCCAGTCCTAAGATCAAACGAGAAACTAAAGAGGGTTGAGGTCGCGACACTGAGGATTTCAACTCCAATTAATGTCACACAGAATGACTGGAAGTGTATGAATACCAGTGACTCTTAACATATATGATGAGTAGGCGCGAAAGGTTAAAAGGCAAACGGCTTCGCGGCGGTACTTACATGTGAGAGTGACGGTGTCTCGTGTCTCATTAGGGCTATCTTAAGTGTGGTAGCGTAGAGCGACCATGACATGGACGGAGGATGCTGTTGGTAGGGACGCTGATTGAGAATCAAGGCTCAGCGTGGAAGGGGCGATACGGATAGGTAAGGAAGGAGGATAATTCATGGAACGTGGTCAATACATGTGCTCAGCATGATAATGTATTTAATTATGTGGGAGCGTAATTCAACGTGTTTGTCCTCACCCTGTCGGCTCTGCCGTGATGTACATGAAAACGGCGGATCAGTTGCTTCGACACCAAACAACAAAGCCTTAATTAGGCTGGACCACTAGATGGACCAGGCTTGGATTCCGGGCCAAATTTGGCGATGCCGTTCCGGATTCCCGTGCTCACTGACACAGCCATCTTCTCAAGTGGTAGGCGGTCCTCGACGCGCTGAACAATCCTAGCGACGGGAGGCTCGATACGTTGAACACCACGTTCAACGGGAGAGGCAAAGTAGTTGATGTTGCGTTCCCACCGAGGCGCCCACTTGTTCGTCTGGTTGGCAAGGCGCTCCTCAGCGCCGGGCATGACAAGGTATAGAGGGGCCAGGACACCAACGCCGGCAGCGCCAAAGATGACGATCTCTGAGCGCTTGGCCTGAGGGAGACGTGGGATACGGACAGGCATGATGTGTGTTGTATGCGTCGGAGGGATGTGGTTGGCTGTGTGTGTTTCTGTAGATGCTGTCAGCGACCGGCTTGTAATAGTCTTGATTCCTTAGAGGGATTCGGGAGATAACGACAAGAGGGAACACGACGAGGAAGAGGGGGAGCAAGAGGAGAACGAGACTGGAGAGCGACTGACCGTTGTTTTCTGACGAAAATCACGACGAAAACCACGACGCAATGATGGCCAGGTAGGATTGATGAAGAAAGCGAGGTTGAAAGGTGGAAGGCGGAAAATGGTTAATGGTTGATGTTTGATGGATGACGGCTGGAGATGGACGAAGAAGGGGTGTGATCAAGATATGGAAAGGGAAGGCGGGTGGCTGTTTGATGACGGAAGAGGGGATACACAAAAGGATCCTGAAGCCAAACGGGAACGCGGGCAATTGCTTATATACCTTCAACGTACCTACGTGTGATCCAACCTCTCATGCCTCTAGCATCGAGCGGGGTAACAAGTGTGCGTGAGCAGCTGGCTGCGTCCGGTTATATTGCGTGGGAGTGAGTGAGAAAAGAAGGGGGTAACTGTGACTCTGGCGTTTGGGCCGTCCGAGACGCACTGTGGGAAGTACACAGGGGCGGACGAGGTGTGACCCGGCTTGGAATGGCTTCGAATTCTATCCAATCTCGACGTCTGGCGCACCGCCACCAGGACAATGATTCGCCGTGCAGTGCCCCTTGATTGGATATTCATTGGGCCATGACGCTCCGTGGCTGTCGCCTCCCACAGGCATGACTTGCGACAGTGCGACGCTGCGGGCCAGTGGCATACGAGGCAAGGGCACCGGGGCGGCACGGAACGAGGAGAGAGAAGAGGGTGAAAAGGAACCCAATTGCCGCCATGGACCAGGCGATGAGTGTCTGGGAATCTGCACCTACGTCTCCGTGCTTCTGCAATCGTTCGAGTCGCGACTCGGGAGAAATAACTGCCTCGAGGCACCGCCGAGACAGCGTGGTGTCGAGTCGGCAAGGCCCGCCGCCGGCAGATGCTGTGGTGGCGTGGTGTCGACGTCGTTTTCCACGGTCCCTTGTCGACAGACGGGACAAGAAAATCCGAACTGACACTGAATCGAAAGATGCTTCAGTGAGGGTTGCAACTGGCCAGTTGCACTTGAATGTATGTCGGACTACAGATAGGAGCAGTTCGGTACGGGCGAACGGTCGTAAGGACACGGCTGGTTTCATTCCATCCCTTCCATCAAACCCGCCTGATGACACAGGTGGTGTCCTCTGTGCTGAAGTTGCCCGTCTGGGGGCTCTGGGCCTTAGAGATCCACTCTTCACTGAACGACCCACTACCCCAGACGGCACTTGGGCACTAAAAACGGCCGCCCCATTCTGGTCCGCCCGAGTTCCCCAGAGGCCCCACTTACCCAGATCCTCGACGGCCACTGAGACCGTGTCGCTAAGGCCACTAAGAAGAGCCTGTGCAGGGGGATGGCAGGAGCGCGAATCGCACCACTCACGTTTACTCCATATCGGATCGCCCGATGGTTTTCATTTGAAAAGGGACAGTCACGTTCAGTTGATCCACAGCGTTTCGACTAGGTTTCTCATGATCAAGGAGTTGTCCCATGCCCTTTTCTGTTATATGTTTTTTTCTCCCCCCCCCCCCCCCCTCCTTCCTTCCTCTCCGTCGCGCTCCCTCGAGCTCCATTACACAGCGCAGAGTTTTACTTCGCAAAAGCACACTGTATACAAGTCACTCTGCAAGCCCGTTGGCGTTGCGTGATTCACCCGAACGTGCGGAGCTTAAGAGAGGCCCCCCTCGTCGCCAGCAAACGTAGAAACATGGGTTAATCACTGTCCTTTAGGCCAAAGTTTCCATGTCTACCCCAAACTTACTAGGTTCTTAGCTTTGCGCCGTCTCTCCACTGCATCCCTTCAAGCGGAGAATACCTTCGATTGGTACGTACAAGAACCACTCATCCACTCTGAAAGATATGCGTTCCGATGGTAGGAGGCAAAAATTAAAGAAACGCCTGGAAATCTGCTCATGAACACTGGATCTGACCTTTGCCTTACAAGTATTAAGCACAAGCAAGACTAGCCAAGACGAAGATACCGTTGACTAGCCACTGATGGCGCTGGAGATGCCAGCGCCCGCCGTGGTGAGAGCGGAGCAGACGCCCGAACCGGCGTCGTCGACATCGATGGTTATGCTGATTGACATGTCTGCAAGCAGCGCACCGTCGTCCTTTTCAACTCGGATAACAATTAGATCGCTAGCCTTGTATTAGTCTGCGCTCTCCTTGTTTCCGGCTGTGGAATGATTAGCTGGCATAGCCACACATGCTTTTCCCCTAAGCAAACTGTGCTTACGATCGCAGGGGGTCAATCCAGAAGTACCGCATCCATTTCCGGTCCAGTAGATACAATTCCGTGCGAAAGTTCCGACAATTTCCCCATTTCCCCACTCTTAGCATCGCGACCCGCGACGCGCCCATAACACAGTAACTTCAACATAGCATAATTCAATCACATCATGCCTCGAATCTACCCAAAGACTCATCATAGTCCTCATAAAAGGACGAAGATTACGTACATGTATAAATCTGGTGTTTCCCTCGATCAAATCGCAGCCCAGGAGGACATAACGAAGGATGCGATCTTTAGCATCGTCCGCCGGTATAAGCATCAAAACAGCGTAAAGAGTAATCCGCGCGCTAGGCGGCCAACCGTCCTTACTGATAGGGATAAAAGTCTTATCCTTAGAATCATCGATCAAGACCCTTTCATCACATGTAGCCGGCTTCTTCATGAGAGCGGTGCTCGCTACCATAGATCGACTCTAACACGGTGGTTGATTAAGTAAGGCATCCAACACCACCTCACAAGCCAGCGCCCTTTTCTTAGTGAAGATACAGCCGAAAAGCGCCTGATTTTCGCACAGGAACATATCAATCAACCTGCTAGCTTTTGGCATACTTGGATTTTCTCAGATGAGTGCTCAATTGCTCGTGGTAACGGCGAAAGAAGGGAGTGGGCGTTTACGAAATATGTAAGTCATACACTCGGTCTTTAGATCACTATTCTGACCCCGAATAGGGCGAAAGACTCGTAAAAAATAACGTATAGCCTAAGAAGCCAGCTACAAGGCATTCATAGATGTTCTTCAGTGCCTTCACTATTGATAGGGCGATTGAGTTGGTCTACTTAGCCGGGGACCCTATGACCAAACGTGGCGGCGTCTCAAGCCGCATTATCTTAGAATGCCTTCAGCAGCAGCTCCCAGAAATCATAGAGGAAGGAATAACCTTCCAATATAATAATGGACCTATATTTAAAGGCCATTTAGTCTAAGGGTAGTTGAAAAAATATGTAGAGAGGGAGGGGATCACACTCATCAAATGGCCCCATACTCACCAGATCTCAATCCGATCGAGAATCTATGGGCAATACTAAAGGAACGGATCTATAAGAGATACCCAAACCTTACAGACCTTCTGAAGAATGCGGCCGCAAAAGACAGTTTAATTGAGTGCGCAAAGGAGCTTTGGGATGAGATTGAAGTTAAAGTGTTTGAAAAGCTACTAGATTCGATGCTAAGGCGAATGCAAGCAGTGATCGACGCAAATAGCTAGTATACTAAATATTGATATATACTATTATAATCCCTAGTCTCTAGGCTTCAAATTCATCTAGGTTGTAATGTAATATGATATTATTTGGATGCGCAATGGTAGGTTAAAGACTAGGTTATGATCGGGGAGATTAGGGTGGATCCGGAGACTGTCGGAACTTTTGCACGCCCACTGTAGCATCGTCTTCATACTCATAAGGCGACGCTCCCATCACTGCTTTAGCAATCTCAACCAAACCATCTCGGTTACCGATCCTGGATCGTTGAATGATCCCTCAATGGAAATGATGAGCGATGCACCAAGCATTTCGCCATCCTGGATGACCCCAGTGGGGTACTCGATCTTATTCTCACTGTTGCAGCCGTTGTTGGGTCACTGCTCTTTAATCTTATCGAGGGCATACCACGGAGGCGCATAGCCGTACGAGATCTTTTTGTCCCCGATATCGACGTGTGTGTCGCCGACGTCTGGGTTGGTCCAGGCGTCATCGGCACGGGCACCGAGTGCGAGGACGAGCATGGAGAGGCCGGTGTAGAAGTTCATGGTTGTCTGAATGCTTTTGGGGCTGGTCGACGTTCTTGGTCTTGGTCTGTCTATGGCAAGTAGGAGTGTTTCGAAATGTTCTTTGAGGGAGAAGGTTGCAGTACTTATAGTCAAACAAAACGCCTGAAGGGCGACACCTGTTGAAGGCAAGACTAAGCGAGCCATTGCTCAACAGTCGACACGACGCTACCAGTGGACCTTTACTCTATCCCTTTGACTGTGCTAAGGCAACACTTGCGTTAGCAGCAGGGATTTAAACCAAAAAAAAAAAAGCGAGAACAGCGAGGTACATAAGCTCCCACCTACTTTATATCAGAAGTCGCAGCTCCTAGAGATCTACATCACAGTATATGACCATCCATATAGCCATATCGCTTTTTAAGGCAAATCAGCGTACCGTTGACCTCCCGGGCTTCTATCACTTGGAATAGAAGCTTAAAGATACCCAGCCGGGTAGCAAAGAATGAAGTCTCACAATAGCGCGATTCACGGAATTCTCCTGTGGCTGAGAAGGGCTGAGGTCAGGGGAAGAATCCTGCGTACTATAGAGGTTCTCAAACTCCTGGTCACTTACCCCGGCAGTTCATTCCCACGGACAACAAGTTCTGGTGCAGTTTGGTGGCGATTGGGACTCAGTACAGGGGTGGACGGGACGATCGCGCCACCATCTTGACCCAAAATTGCCGAGTATTGCACCAATTGAAGTCACTGGAAGCTGGTAGCATTGATCAATAGGCGTTACTCTAAAAGGACGAGGCTCTTTTTGTACTGTATGTATCAAGTTTGGTATTTGATGATCTAAAAAGAATGACGATAGCCGCAAGTAACTTACCTAATTAACTAAGTAAGCGTCGTTGAGTTAAGTATTCCAGATAATTACGTCTTCCTTTTTTTAAAGACTCAACCTTACGTTTTCTGACAACATGCCAGGCTTTCCTTGCCAATTGTTCAGCGAACGAAGTATTGGTCGGTCAGTGCAAGAACATTGACATTCGTGTGATAGATGGATCGAGCATCTGCTCTGCGAAGCAATCACAAATACCATTTACCCAGTTGCTCTCAATTCGATATCGAAGCTTTTCAAAAGACCTTTTACTCAGATTAGCACAGCCGAAAACCAGCTGTTCATTACGTCAACGCGCTGGGGACTTGATCCTTGTGAGGTAATCAAGTAATCTGGAGAGATGATTGACAGTCCCATGATCCTTCAGCTCCGGAGCTATAATGATCAACACGGAAATGTGCAACATGGATTTTCTAAAAATTGATGAATCAACTAACTTGAATTTTACTATTGATCATCTAATCGTTACGCGGGCATGTCCTTCCTTCAGTTTCAGCTTCGTGCTGGGATTCTGCCCAGTTTCCTGCTCATTAGCAAAGCGTTGGGTTGTAAGTAGCATCCCGCATTATCCCACTAGCTTACCCTTGTTATAATTTAACTCTAAATATAAAAGTGCTTCTACCTCTTTTTTTTTTTTTTTTAGAGTTTAATAAGAACCTTAATTAAAAGTTTATAATATAAAGTAAGATAACTTTACTTTAGTAATAATTTATTAAAGTAAGAATAAAATATAATTATTAAATATTAGTAAATCTTAAAAGTAATAATTATATTAATATAGCTAATTAAATATATTATTTAAAAAGATTTATAATATTTAAAACTATAATAAGTAATATAATTATTAAAATATAAAATTAATAATATAGTAAAATCTTAAGATAAATAAGTTAGTAGGTTATTAATAAGGATTTAATAAAGATAAAGTAAATAATTAAAAAAGGATAAAGAAAATAAAGAATTATTAATAAGTAAAAAATAAAAGAAAAGAAATATATATATAAAAAGATTAAAAATTCTTTATTTTATTTATAGAAAGATTTTTTTTCTTTCTTTATAAAAATATAAAAAAGAAAGAGCTTTTTAAAGCTTAAAGCTTAAATTCTTTATTTTTATTTATAAGAGATTTTAAAATCTTTCTTTTTTAATTATTATTATATTTATATATTATAAACCTAAAAAATAAATAATACTTTTACTTTATATAAATATAAGAAGAATTAAGTTAGATAAAAACTTATATTCTTTTTATAGTAAGCTTAAATTAAGCTTTTTATACTATTATTATATATAAGTAAATAATTCTTTATATTAAGATTAAAATTATTTTAATTCTTATTATTATTATTATTATATTTATATACTATAGACTTAGAAGGTAGATAGTGCTTCTACTCTATATAAATATAGGAAAAACTAAGTAGATAAAAACCTATATTCTATCTATAGTAAGCCTATATTAGGCTCCTTATACTATCGCTATATATAAGTAAATAGTCCTTTATACTAAGACTAGAATTATCCTAGTTCCCTATAGTTAGGGAAAAAACCCTAATAAGGAGTAAAAGAGAAGGAAAAAGTTACCTAGAGTGAGCTTATATTAGTTATATAGTAGAAGCATACTAGTAGCTAAGGCATAGGACCTCTATATAATTATAATTATAGTTAGAGACCTAGATTTAAGTAGGTAGGTTTAGTTATTAGTAAGTTAGCTATATAGTGCTAAGCTACTAATAGCTAGTAGCTAGAGGTCTAGGTTTTAAATAGGTAGATTTAGCTATTAGTAGGTTAGTTATCTAGCGCTTAGCTATTAGTAGCTAATAATTAGCTTAGGCTTAGGGCTCTATAGCTATTAATAGCTACTAGCTATTACTTTAGATTTTAGTATTTAGTCCTTTTACTTAGCTTATAATACCTTCCTTTTTTTTTTTTTCTTTAATAACTTTTATAAGTCTCTCTATCTTTAGATCCTAGCTATACCTATAGTAGCTATAAGTCTTAGTTACTAAGCTAATATCCTTTCCTCTTCTAGGATTGCTAATATATATATTTACTTAGTCTAGCGTTACTAGTATTATAGCTTTACTATAGTCTTATTACTATAGTAGCTAACTTCTTATAGCTAAAGATAATAATAATAA
>JAZAVK010000193.1:0-64226 GCA_037954305.1 Neonectria magnoliae
ACGCGGTCCCGATGTGTAACCATGCTGATCCCTGGTAGGCAAAGAGAAAGGCCGGGGCGGAGGGCGCGGCTGCTTCGGGGGATGAGTCTCCCGGTGAGGCTCCCGTCGCCACCCCTGCGACCGCGGCCGCGGGGGCGGTGCGGGATGTCCCCTGTTCCGCGTGTGTTACGCGGATGGGTAAAGACGGTGCCGCAGGTCTCTGCCGAGACCAGGCTAACGCGGCGGCAGGCGGCTGCGCGGCTTGTGCACGTGTGCATAAGACCTGCGAGCCTCTGCCGTTTGCTGCTGTTGCGGCTGCCCGAGCCCTGGTGGCGGCTCTCCTGCGTGAGAGAGGTGTCGACGCTGTGAGTGCGAGTCGATTCCGATGCGTGATATTGCGTGATGCTAACTAGGGTGCAGGAGGAGCTCGGGAAGCTCAAGGATGCTGCCCTAAGGGCCAAGAGCCAGGCCCCCAAGCGACTCCGTATCGCGCCCGCGGCAGTAACCGCGGGCCCATCGACTGACCAGCTCGACGAGTTGGTCAGCGGGGTTAACTGCATTGCCAAGGTGCTTGAGCGCCTCGAAGGCATGTTAGGACCGGCTCTTGCCCGCCTAGGCGGTATCCCTAAGTCAACCGGGTCCTTAGAACTTAGGGAATCCGGCGGGGAGGACGATCAGGAGGAATGGGGTCAGGAGTAGGGTCGGAGGGTAGGAGGGGAAGGTGCAGGATTGGGGTATATCTATAGTTTAGTATAGGCTGGTTTTTTTGCCCTTCGTAGCTTTTTTCTAGGTGTATTTTGTCTTTCCCTAAGGGGGGGCGAGAGGCACTTAGTGCGGGCGCGCTATAGGTTCGGCTAGCACCCGCGAGCTTAAGCTATATACTCCTTAAGCTTATGCTCTACTTCTACTTCGCGATCGCGGTTACTATAGATTTAGAGGGCGAGCTTATAGTATAGGATAAGGCATAAGTAGAGGAACTAGTAGGCGATTAATTAGGCTATTTTACGGTTTAATAGTTACTACCTAAGTTTATATAGGTCCTATAGTAGGTTTATAAGAAGGCTATGTTTTTTAGTAAATCTTTAGTAGAAGATAATAATATATTTAGGTATTTCTTTACTATTTCTATATAGATAAAGTAGTAAGGGTATATTAGGTATGCATTAGGAGAAAAGAAAGCTTCTTAAACTAATTTTCCTAGTCCTTAGCTATATAAGTATTAAGCTTTAGTACTTATTAAGGTCTTAGTATAAATATAATGCCTTTTTATTATTAGAAGGAGGGTAAGCTTTTACTAGCTTAAGGTAATTTATCCTATAGTACTCTCTTACTATATCTTAGAGTTAAGTTTAATATATAGTCTACTTAGATTAAGTATAGGCCTTAATTTTAATAAGGGTTAGTACTTACCTTATATATAGAAGCTAGCTTCTTAGCTAATTCTTAACTTCTTATAGTAATTATTACTAGGGTCCCTATTATTATTTATAGTAGATCTACCTTATAGCTACTATAGTAATAGATCTTATAAGTAGGGTTATATTTTACCTTTCTATATAGCTATAGAATTAAGTAGCTAGTTTATTAAGATAGATATTAAGAGGGGGAATAGCTAGTTCTATCTTTAGAAGGTAGGTTAGTATAGCTTTATATACTCTTATGACTATATATAGGCTTTAGGTCTATTCTAGTGTAAGTACTTATATAATACCTTAGGGCTTTCCTCTAGGGGTAATTAGGGTATAGTATACTTTTATACTATAGATAATAGTTAAATAGATAACTTATATATAGATTAGTCTTACTACTTTAAGGTTAACTCTCTATATACTTATAGCGATTATAGTAAGGGCCTACTACTAGTATTTAAGCTTCCCCTTAAGAGTATTTATATATAGTCTCTAGAGGAGTTTATAGTAAAGGAAGAGTCTAAGGAATCTATATAACTTAATAGGTACTATTATTAGATCTCTAAGTTAGGCCTAAGTCTAGTCTATAGTATGTTTTTAAGTAAAGTATAAAAGCTTTACTTTATTTAGTTCTTAGGTTATTCTATTTATTTAGGCCTAATTATTATAGATATCTTAAGTAGTTTTAAGTTAGGCTTAAGTCTCTTCTATATTATATCTAAATACTAGTAGGTTAGTATTATTAGTAAATCTAATAACTATTATCCTAGGTATATTCTTAAGGGCTTTATAGAGGCTAGAGATAAAGAGGATAAATAGTATAGGTAATAAGGAGGATCCTTAAGGGATACTAGCTTAGACCTTAATAGAGTTAGAAAGTTAGCTATTAAAGCGGAGGTATACTATTTATACTATAAGGTAGCTAGTAAGCTATATAAGAAGCTATCTAGGAAAGCCTAGTTATTATAAGGCTATAATAAGTTATTAGTAGTTAATAGTATTAAAGGCCCTTATAAAGTTAAGTTAGAGGAGAGAGCTAAGGCTATACTAGGCCTAAGCTATATATATAGCTTTAATAATAATAGTAAGAGTAAGCTTAGTAAATCTCTTTAGCTAATTACCTATCTATCCTATAGGTAGAAGCCCTTTTAATTCTACTATAATTATAATATATTAGCTAATAATAGTCTTAATAATTTTTCTAATAATATTAAGTAAGGATATTAGTTACTATCCTAATATAGTTTATTATTTAGCTAGGGTCTTATTTACCTTTAGGATAACTATAATAATTATAGTATAGAAGTAGAGTAGGAAGTAGCCTATTATAATACTAGTATTTACTATCTTAGTAATTATAAGTATAAGTAGCTTACTATATACCTTTAGGAATCTAGTAGGGATACTATCCTTACCTAGGGCTTTCTATAACTTAATCTTTTAAAGAGCTTTATAGATTTTAATAGGTTTAATATAAGGGTATATTAGGCCTAATTTAGGTTTAGGGGTTCTAGGGGGGGGGAGGGAAGGAAGGTTAGAGTTATTAGCCTAGGGTTTAGGGAAGAATCTTTATATAAGAGTTTTAACCTTCTCTATATAGAGTATTACTAGCTCTATATAGTTAGGTTAGGTAAGGGGTAGTAGCTATAGTAGGACTACTATAGTTCTACTATATAGTCTTACCTATCTTTCTATTGCCTAGAACTATATACTATTATACCTTAGAAGCTCTATAAGGAGTTCTCTCTAGAGGGTATATTAAGTACTTTTTATACTATAGTCCTATTATACTTACGCTTTAGTTAGGGCTTACTAGTCTAAGATTTAACTAGTATACTAAGCTATATAGTAGGCTTATTTAAGCTTACTAATTACTATAGATATTTTGCTATTCTATTATAGATTTTAGTAAGGTATAGGTTTCTTCTGCTTTAGGGTTATAAATTAAGTAATTACTTCTAGCTATTTAGAGAGCTAATTTACTACCTTATTAAGGGCTTTAGTAGTAGTTATTATACCCTAAGTCTATTAAAGATAGACTATTGCTTTACTAGTAGCTTTATAGGGGTTAGTTTTCTTCTAATTATAACTAGAGTCTAGTTTAAGGGTTAGTTTATCTAAGGTAATAGTAATATAGATTTATTATAGAAGATAGTTAGATCTTTTTAGTTTATAGTTAGTTTCTTTATATATTATATAAATAGTCTTTAAGGCTTAAGCTAGATTAAGAGTACTATTTTAATAGCCTTAGGCTAGCCTAGTAATAGTACTATAGGGTGTAAGGAGGCTAATATAGTACTATACTACCTTCTAGATAAGGATATTACTATCTTAATCTATTTAGCTATAATAGTCCTAAAGAGGGTAGTAAAGGTTAAAGTTACTAATAAGTAGTATATAGTTACTTAGGGTAGTTTTAGCTAGGGCCTATAGTATAGGTAAGTTACCTTTACTATTTAGAGGGTTATAAAGAGCTATAATTTAGTACTAGGTCTTTAAGAAGGTAATACTTACCTAGTTCTCTTTTACTTTAGATAACTATAATTTAGGTCTATATTACTTATTAATATATATCACTACTTATTTACTTTAGTAAACTATATAGTAGTTATATCTACCTAGGTAGGCTAAGGCTTTAGTCTTAGAGTTTCTATTAGGTTTAAGAAGTATAATTATATTATATTTACTATAGGCTTATAGAGCAATCTACATAAGGGTAGGCTAATAGTTAGTATTCTAGAAGAGTACTAGTATTAGTTAGTTACTTAGAGGGGCAATAGTAATAGTAAGAAAGCGGAAGTAAATATTATAAGTAGGGATAGTATATAGGAAGTATAGGCCTAGGTTAAGGACTAACTAGGGATACTTTATAGTCTATTTACTAAACCTAGGGGCCTTCTAGGCCTTTTTAGTAAGAGGCTTCTAAATAATTAAGCTAATAGAGAGGGGGGTAGGAGGCTCTAGGATATAAGTACTTTAGTTACTATATAGTCTTAGAAGTAAAGCGGTCTATCTAAGTAACCTTCCTTAGTATATACTTAGTATAAAGCTATAATAAGGTAGTTATAGCTCTAAGCTATATATTTACCTTTATATAAGATATAGTTTAGTAGGATCTCTCCTTACTTAGTTAGGTATCCTTCTTTATTAAGGTATATAGTACCCTTATAATACTTATAGGTAGGAGCTAACTTATAGTTCTAAGCTAAGTATCTAAATTTAAAGTAATTATAGTATTAGGTAGGATAAAGTCCTTTATTAAAGGGTTTATAGTTATATAGCTATATATTAAGTAATAGGCTATTATCGTAAAGATAGTTTACCTTCTTAATAGAGCTAATATATAGGATTAAGTTTATCTTTACCCTAGGGCTAGGGTAGCTAGTCTTTTGTTTTTTTACTTAAAGGATCCTTAGTTAGTTAGATTTAGCGATTTCTTTAATAAGCTTATTAATATCGTTTAGGATAGATATAAGTTAGATTCCCTTCGCTATTACTATAAAGGTTAGGGAGGATAAGGCTATATTATTGCTAAAGGCTTTAGTAACCTAATCCTTAGTATAGTAAGCTTATGCCTTATTAGTAGTAAGGAAAGTAAGGACTATATTACTACTAGGGAGCTTTCGTACTATAATAACGCTAGAGTTACTATAGGCTTAGTTCGCTACTACTATAGTATCTTTCGGGGTTTGGTTGCTAATATTAGGAGGAGCGTTTCTAGTTTAGATAGTAACTTTACATTCAATATAGCTTTAGGTTATTTATTTAAGGCCTCTATAGTTTAAGGTTATAAGGTTTCGCGCTATAACTAATACATATAATAGTTAATTTCTTTTATAGTTATTAGTTCTAGTAAGGGCTATCTTAATAACTAAAGTAAGGGTATTAGTAATATTTAAGGTAATTTATTTTTTAAGGCTTACTTCTAGGTTATATAAGGTATCCTTTTCGCAGGAGGTATATACCTATATCTCGCACGCAACGCTATAGGATTAGATAATATTCTAGACTTATTTAAGGAGGTTAAGGGGAATAATTCTAGTAATAGTATTATATACTTCGCTTTCTAGGTTATTAACTAGTGTTCTACTAGTTTCTATATTAGGTTCGTTACTTTCGCTTAGCGTATATTAGCTAATTCCTACTAAGAGGTTATATTAGCTTTAGTCAAGGCTATATACCCCTAAGTTAATAGTTATCAGTAGTGCATTAGTACTATTACTATAGCCCTAATGCACTATCGAATCTTAAGTAATGCATATACAAGGATTTCGAATCTAGTATTAAAATATATTTTAAAAGTAGGTTAGTAGTATAGTAAGTAGAAACTAGGAATTTGCCTAGATATATAATTAAGACTTATATCCTTCCTTATATAATAACTATTATATTTAGAAAGAAGCTTATAAATATATTTTATATTATAAAAGCTTTACTATTATTAATCTACTTATACTATCTTAATAGGAATTCTAATAGACTTATTAATATACTTTTTAAATAGTAAGAGTCTTAGCTAAATCTACTATATATATAATTCTACCTTACTAACTAATCTTACTTATTAGCTAAGTTTTATTCTTAATAAAGTAAGTTTATTATAATATATTAATAGCCTTAAGGATTATAAGTTATACACTTAATTATAAATTTAAAAGTTAGTCCTATATCCTTAAGGATAGTTTTAATATATATTCCTTATTAATTTTAAATTAGGTAGAGCTAGGAAGGAGAGGTTAAGGGTTTAGATAACACTACTTCAGCCTCTAAGTCTCTACTTAGGCACTACTCAGACACTACTTAGGTTAAAGCAGCACCAACTCTAGGTCTTATACAATGAGGGAAATTTCTTAAGTCGAGATTCGTTAGGTGTATGTGCTGTTATTGTTTGTCATTTCCTGTCTGTCTGACTGTCGATGTGGCTGGTATGATAATCCACGATTTACTACCCTACATTTATACCATGATCATTGTTCTAGCAACGAAGGGAAAAACTGTCATATGGGTCTAAAAACATGATTCTCCAGCAATTGTGACCGAAACATATATAATTTGGCTGTCAGATTATTTGGTTTCCCAATAGTTTGGTTAGTGCTTTGGAAGCACGCTCTTGTCAATCCATCCGACATTCCCAAGCTTCCCATCCGCAGTTGCGAAAACCTCTGCCGGGGTATCATACGGGCCGACTTCTTGTCAAGAGCAATGGTTCGGCTATTCTCCTTCTCAGCCTCGAGATCCTAGCTAGGACCAAAGTCGCTGTACGTTACCATGAAGGTCTGTTCGTTGAATCTCCCGCCGTTCCAGTCTACATACCTGCCAGGCAGAACACTCCCGTCAAAGTAAGTCTTCATAAAGATGGAGCGGTGTAACTCGTTCCATGGACGGCCTAGAGGGCAAGTTCCCTTGACCTCTTCTGAGATGGTGGCGTTGGCTGCGAGGATCTGTGATCTAGAGATGTATGCACCGTATTTATTCTCAAAGGTCGTGTTGGTGCCTAAAATATTGGTTATCTCCCAATTCACAGCCCAGATTATCATAAACTCACCTTTCCAAGCGGTGATTCCACCATGGCAATTGCGAAGAGTCAATGCTGACTGCTCCATCCACAGTGTGCCATACCCATACAAGAAGTCCACCTCACCAGCAACAATTGAGTCATAAAAGAAGGCATTGCCCAATTTTCCAAAAAATAACTGTCCAGCGATTACAATCCATATCTACTAGATCAAGGCATTATATACTCACCGTATCTTGGTAGCTGTAAGGCCGCACGAGTAGAAACCGGCATTAGATCAACTGATACCTGCCGCGTGCGCCGGTCCATCAGACTGATCGGCCGCATTATTGCGGAAGTCGATATTTTAAGTACGAAAGTCTTCGCATCCAAATGGAGTGCCATCAGGTACAGGCCAGCCGGTTGGCCCAAACCCTGACTTGGAGGATTCCCATGTCGGCGCAACAGTCAGGACGCTGGTCACAGCGTTGTCCACAATCTTGCCCGAGCTGTCGTGGTTTGCAGGGGCCCACCAAACCGTGACTTGGTTCTTGTGAGAAGTCTTGTAGTTGACGTTTAAGTAGGTTTCTCTCTTCCACGGGCGATTGCTGACTCCTAGCTAGGTAAGAGGTCCCAGACGGGTGACGTTGAGTTGCTCAGTGTAGTCCCCCGTTGCTATCAAGATGGTGTAGGGGTCCGTATTATTGGGGAGTGAAAGTATCGCATCTTGGATGCTGTTGAAGTCCACTGCCGAATTCTCCTTGCTCACGTAGATGGTGTTCTTCGGGCAATCGTCTAATGGACGGCGCTTGGAAGTTCTCTGGCATTTTGCGTACGTCTTCGCGGGGACTTCCACATGTGTAGGAAGAGCGGCGACCGACCAAGCCAAGATGGATGCGAGGGAGAGAGAGAAATCTCGAAGTAGCATCTTGAATACGTTGATTATTCGCCTGTTTCCTCGGAAGGGAGTACACTCGAAGATCACCCACAGTCTATATATGTTTACACCACGCGTTCCCAATCGGTTCAATCGCAGTGATTCCCATTCATCGCTCTATCAATTTGGTTCATACCACAAATTGTAGAACGCCCCGGGATATTAAGTTCCACAAATCAAGGCCTTGGCAAGGCTATTTGCTGGAACTGGTCTTGGGAAAACGGATCAGACGGCTCTTCGTTTGTCTGAAACGCTCCTTGCTAGATCCGTATCCAACCTACCGTGCAAATGACGGAGATATTTTCAGCTATGCTGCCTTGTCTATATGAGGCTATCGATGTCATAATGGCAATGTTTCCGGCGGGTTTGGTTCATTGACCAGGATAGTTGCGGGGAAGAAGCCTTCCCCGCATTGTATCCCGGTTTTCTATGGTTTTCCTGACCCATGGCCCCCTGGAAGCAATGGGAAAAAGGTCAATAAAGGGCCCTGAGAGACGGAAGAATACAAGCCGACCCGGCCTTGACGAAGTTTTGTTGGTCGAGCAGGGAAGCGGTTCATTTCGCGGTTCTTGGTTGGTGTTGTGCCGAAATCAGGCGTCTGACGATCCATCTCCGTAGTGTAATTTGTAAAGGTGAGTGAAAATTGAAGGAGATGATATAAGCATGTCAAGACTGATTGCTTTTTGTAGTGGTAATGTCAAAGGCCCATCTGTGGCTGTGGCATCTTATAGGGGACGTGACACGATCAGCGGTGTTTTCTCCACCATTTTGGGTCGTATTCTCTGCTTACGATGATCACACTGTTGCCTAGCTTCAACAACATCCAAGACGCTGCTTAGTATTTCAGGCCTCATCAACCAAGTTGGTTTGATTTGACGGCGCCCGAGCCGCCGTTTCGAATTCCCAAATGGGCGAGACACTAGACGCAGCGCGATGCACCGAGCTTTGCCAGAGAATCCGTGGCCTTGAGACTCGAAAGGGACAATTACCATCTCACGACGAGCTTGCGAAGGTCCTCAATCTCAATGCCGACGGCTATCCTTTGGGCACACAGAATGAAATACAGAATCGGCCAGGATGCCCCTTCTGTCAGCTTGTCTTGACGGCATGTCGAGAGGGGACGACCGAATTCGAACACGATAGACACAAAGATGATTCTTCGAAGGCGGAACAGGTGCGCGTTGTCATTTTCCCAGGCGAGCACTGCCTTCGTCTTTCGTACCCGTCGCGCCTTGGGACACGCTTGATGTTTGTTACAGAAGACCCGCAAAGTTTACAGACAGAGCAAGGCCCTCATTCTGCCAGAGTCGTTCATGGAGAAGAAATCCCGCTTCCACTGATTCGGTCCTGGATGGAGCTGTGTGAAGAGAGCCACGGTGACACCTGCTTCCACATCCCTCCCAATCTTGTGAGTGACATAAGACAGGTATCTACTTGAAGTCCTAACAGAACCACTGCAGAACAAGTTAGACTTTAAAAGAGGGGATATTTCAGATACGGTACATTCCAACTTTCGTCTCATCGATGTTCAGAAAAGATGTGTCAGGCAAATGCCCCTGGACACAAGATATGTGACTCTCAGCTATGTCTGGGGGCAGACACCTACCTTTCGCCTACGAAGAAGCAACTTTGAGCATCTCCAGACAGACGGTGCGCTTGATAGCATCTTACCGGAGCTGCCCCGGACGATAAGCGATGCGATTGCTTTGGTGTCTTCTCTGGAGGAAAGATACCTCTGGGTCGATACACTTTGTCTTATTCAAGACCATCAGCGAGACATGAAGGTCGGGGTCGAACTCATGAACTCGATTTACCAAGGGTCCTGTTTGACCATTGTTGCCGGATCAGGGCCAGACGCACAGGCAGGGCTTCCAGGAGTTGCATCCAGGTCAAGGCGAATCTCACAGCATATTGCACAACTCAACTCAACAACTAAGCTGGCACTTGTCCATGGCATCGACTGGCACTTGCAACGGACTGTATACAACCAGCGAGGATGGACCTTTCAAGAACTTGTCCTCCCTCGGCGCAGCCTCATCTTCGTTAATGGCCAGGTGCACTGGCGTTGCATGGAAGCGAATTGGTGTGAAGAAACAGCCGCTGACCTCTCGTCGCACTGGCTCGACCCAGACGATAGCAACATCAGACGTGTCCCAGAACTGAGCGAAGGGAATCTCAGTGCATGGTGGGCTTACCAAAAGCTATGCGAAAACTATTCCACGCGGCAGCTTCGATACGACGGCGACGCGATTCGTGCCGTCTCTGGCATTTTGCGCCCACTTGGGGCCGGTCTAGTCTCAGGGCTGGTGGAAGGGCTTCCAGCGTATTACCTTGACGTAGCCCTTCTATTCGTTTCCTCTAATGGAAAGCTCAGAAGGCGACCTGAGTTTGCGAGCTACTCGTGGGCAGGTTGGTCTGGAGGCATAATGTGGCCCCGCGAGACTCATCAGTTGCCGGACGATTCCAGTCAGAATCCCAAGAACTTGTTCCGTTGGATAGAGGAGAAGACCTGGATTCGATGGCATGTATGGGAACGAACCGGCACTCTGGAGAATGTCAACTGTCTTGACGCATACGACAGCCCAAGCAGGGTTGATCGGTTCGCGGACCGGCACTCTGATCTACTCACGGACGACGCCGTTGCAAAACTGAAGGACATTCGTATTGCTTCGTCTTTGCCACTGGCTACATACGCCTCACATTCATCCTCCTTTCCTGTCCCCTCTTTCCATGGTTGGAAAGAAGACTATAAACCCTACAGCGGGACACCCTTGTACGCTCTTGATCTTGTCAATAGCCAAGCAGAGCTTGACAAGCTCACCTCGCAGATCAAGAATCCCACGGAGTGGCGCCGAATTTACAATTGGATGGCCTCCCGCCGCTACAGTAAGCGATACCCAGCTCAGTCGAATAAAACCAGGCTAATACTGCAACTTATCAGAGGTACGACGTTTTAGGAGCATAGCTAATGGCGACGAGGCGCCTACCTCTTATGCCCGAGATCGGGATGAACTTGACTTTGAGTTTCGAGACCCTGCTACCTCTCACATCATTGGCGAGAAGGACAGAAGTGATGTGAGACTCGCATTCATTAAACGTTGGATTGAAACACTGGAGAAAGGTGACGGTCCCAAGACGCCGGACATACAGTAAGAACATTTCCAGATTTAGACACTAGCTTCCAATTCAACAATTGGCAAAGTTGGAAGTTCGTATTACTGACAATGCGCAGCTCGGTTCCAGAAACACTTCCCAGATACAAACTTATCTATTTCCGAACACCATCAATCCACCTCATCACAGGCCATCTACCTCCTTTAGCATCACAGGGCGACTCGACGCCACAGTCATCTCTTCACGAACGAGTGCAAGGCTTGCCACTTTTCTCTCCGAGTGGCGAGCTCGTTGGGTCTCTGCATCTTGACGACCTAGAATCTCACACTCCTGGTACGGAGGTTGAGTGTTTGTTGATGGCTTACAGCCATCGACCGATGGATGGTTCGGCACTTCCCATGTCACAGGAGACTTCTGAAAATGGAGAAGGTTGGGACTACTTTTGGTTCCTTCATGTCGTCACCGTGGGTGGAGTATCTGAACGACGGGGAATTGGGCAGGTCTCGAACCAGGCACTTTCACAGGCGTGTGAGCCAGGACCAGAGTGCAAAGCGATATTGTTAGGTTAGAGATATCTCATCAGGGGTGGCCGCTTTTACGACTCTCTCAGCCCGCATCAGCCCTTTGCCTGCCCTTCTGCCTGAGCAAGCTCTCGGACCAACTTCCGCAAGAGGTTATGGCAACCCCGGGCGGAGGTTGCGTTCGGCTTCGTTTTTGAGACCATAGTCGGGATGGTGGCATGCATCTGGAGTTGCCTATATGTAACTTGAGGTAAATGCGTGAGAATTTTGATGCAACCGCATGGGCACTTTCAACTGCAATACCACCCCAGCATGAGAAAACTTGAACGGCCTCATCGTTGACGGAGCCTATCATGAGGTAGAACCTGCCTCAAACTGCATGTGGCTGCGGCCAGGACGCATTCAACTGCCCCGGCCGAGCCTTACATCAAGGGATAAGTCCATATCAGGCAACTAATAGTTTGTCTGATAATTCCGATTGCGGGCAGCTGATCCCATTGACCTAGCAGCAAGTGCCATCAGGTTGAAAACAATGTGGGTGGTATATTGCCTCACGTGTGAGGTGACGTGGAATGGTCCAGCAGACACATGTTGTCAGCATGTCTCAAATGGAACGGGATCGCGTTGTTTACTCTGATTAAACGCAGTGCTTATTGCACCTATTGGCTGCCTCATTATGAAGTAATTCTTCATGCATGCTACGCTGACGTGGCTGGAGTAGAAGGGTGTGGAGGCACATTGCCAACGAGAGTATCCCAAGTGGTAGTTAGGGGACAAGTGCTGCATTTCTATTGTCCAAGACGTGTACCTCGAATGAACACTGAGCCCAGAGAGGGGGGCCAACCCATGGTTGTTGCAGCCTGACATGGATACAACATGATGGTGTAATGTACCAACATACCAGTGGTGCCACCACTCGCCTTCTGACAATCCTCAATGTGCAAGAGGAGTCACGAAACACCCAAGTCTTGGAGAGACCCGGAGCAACTGCGGCTTATACCGATCCGCGTACCCTGAATGGCCTATAAAAAGCCTGAGTTCGCAGTTGTGCTCGAGCAATCTTTTATTGATTCCCTCAAAACTCGCTTGTTTTGTCTTATCCAAAAACCAATCTCTTTCCACCATGACCATGTGCAAGTGGTCTGGCTGCTTGAACGACACCAGTGGCAGCCGACAATGTTGTTCAGCACGTACGTTTCTCCAGTTCTGTCTCATGCGTTTTCTAATAATCGCAATGGTCCGAGTTTAACATGTAGGTAGATATATGCAAAAGCAGTGGCTGCGATCAGGTCCGCCGAAATAGCAGCTCCTCATTCTGTGAATGGCGTAAGTATCTTAACTCTTGATTCTCGCATGTTCCATGCTCTTCATGACTAAGACGTTTTTAAGACGCTCCCAAATGTAGCTGGCCATGCCAAAAGTCGACACATGGAGGATCCAGCTACTGCGTCGATCACAAATGCGGCATTACTGGCTGCACGGCCAAGCACTCAGCAACAACGACGTATTGCGGGAGACACAAGTGCACTTATAGGGTGTGTAAAAACGCAAAGTGGAGCAATTCTGATTACTGCGCCAATCACAAGTGTTCTGAACCAGGATGCCTCACATTTCGAGCAACTGGTTCAACTAAATGTGTAAATCACAAATAGCTTCACACTGTTTTAGTTCAGATGCATCATCTATATGATGATGTGAATTGACTTTGGTTCAAAGTAGTATTCACTCTCTCCCGTCCCATTTTGTGTCACACAACACAACCGCTAAGCAAGAACACAGGGCTTTGGCCCCAGCCTCGAACGGATCATGTCAGATTGTAGACGAGGCATCCACGGAAGTTATGCCTTTGAGACTGCTTCATGCAGGGGCTGCTTCTTTTACGGAAGTGCCCCAATTCAGCAAATCCTGGAAGGGCGCACGACGATGGTCCCTGGTATCATCACGAGACAAAAGCAGCGTAGAATCCTACTGGAAGGCCGGCGAGAGCGCGAATAAACGGGAGTGAGGCAGAGCCAGGAACGGTACAATCACTAGTGCAACCAGGGTGTAGATGACTCGAAAACTATGACCAACTAGAAAGCCCGAGGCACCATCATCGGAAGGGCTTGGCCATCCTTATCGAGAAATGTCAGTCAATGTCTTAACCATTCCATAAAACCACTTTAAAGGGATTATTTAGACAAGAAAGGATCTTAAGCCTGGCGCCACTCATGAAACTCACCACAACTAGAGTCAGGGGTATAAGATAACTCACGAACAAGAATGGATCTTCGTTTTCTTGTATTTTCCTCTTCCTCCTGAATCAGATGCTTCTTTTCACATCCTCATCTTATCATACAAAGTTTCTGCCTTGCGCATTCCGTCAAATCCGCTACGGCGTGGTCAGGGGAAAATTCTACGCCACCTACGTTACAGCTAGCTTACGTGAGAAGATCCGCGTTGAAAACAAACTCATTTGATTAAAACTGGTTGTATGAAAAGTTTTCTACTAACATTTTCTTTTCTTTTAACCATCCCCCCCTTCATGAGCCACGCTCCCATTTTGTCGATTCACCAGCAAGGCGACAGTTCAACGATGATAAGATGTAGCATGCAACGATATTATCGTAATCGCAGCGCCCATCATTCGCTCTTCTTCCAGGCTTGATCCGCATCTATTTTACCAGTTAGCATCGCTTCGGATTAGCTTTATCATGTGTTGAAACATACCGGGATGGATCACTGGCGTCTGGATATCCTTCCTCGCCTTCTGCTTGTGCCGATAATCTGTCCCAAACCTCTTATCCCTATCACCAACATGCTTCTCGAAATCAAACTGACCATCGGCTGTGTAGCTCGTCATAAGCTGCGGCTGCCCGAGTGGCAGCGCATGGCCCTTGTCGGTCTGCCACAAGTGGTAGACCTTGCCGTAGAGGTGGACGACTTGATCCATCTCCAAATTCTCGGCGAGCTCCCAGGCAGGGGCGGGGACGGAGCGATTGGGCATGATCAGCATGCCGGACTTGACTTCGTAGGCATGTGAGTGCCATAGCTTGCGCTCCTCCGTTGGAAGCGTCTCGAACAACTCCGGAGTGATCATGTACTCGATTCCAATGAGACGGGCCTTGGGTTCGTCCGAGTCGTAAAGAAGGCACTGGCGTATATCATTGTCTAGATTCTAGCGTGAGCTTCAAGATGTGCTATGTGTACGGCTTGGGAGACATACTCAGGTGCGCGCAGTAGTGATTGGTCTCGACGCACCGGCTTGGGTCGTCGGCATATGCATGGAACGCGTTGAGATGGGCACAGATGTTCTTGACTGGTCGAAAGTCCTAACCATTCAACCTGAGCATCCGCCGATCAGATCTAGGCGAGGGCACTAACCTGTGTCACTGCAGCGCCGGCAGTCAATACTTGATTGGTAGCCGAAAGAGGCTCTCCCAATCCCTGGTTGGTGATGGGCACGTTGTTGTCCTTGGAAGACGCCATTTCCTTTCTGATTTTGTAGGCAGTGGCAGAAGTTGAGGTGGAAGAGTTCGTCTTGGAGTAGGTCCTGAGGTTTGCGATGAAACGATTGTAGTTCATCGTCCACAGTTACGTCATAGACATCAGTGGGGAGACACAAGCCGGTTAATCGCTCCGGGCTTGGCAAGAACCAATGATAGAATATCCAAGCATTCAGTGTTGCTCAGACAGGCGTCAGTATGACGATCAAGTGATCTCCGAGACAATTCCGATCCTGATAGCTAATTAGACTGGATAGTTAAGTTAGCCTTTCCCCACCGATCAAACGGGAACACGCCGCGGAGGCGGAAGCGATCGGAGCCAAACCAAACCAGCCAAGTTCTAACCTCACCACAATCGGAGCTCCGTAGACGACAGCAGTAAGCAAATGAGATCTGGCCCAGATCTCCAGTGCTTAAATATGGCTCTGACGTTCAAATCATGACTGTTAATGGCTGTAGCGACGACTATCGACGAGCGACAGTGGACTTTTCCACAGCATGAGTCATGGCTTCTCCGTCACTTCGCCGTACCGCACCCCGAAGTCGTCTGCTTTGACCTTTTTCTGAGAACCATAATGCTCAAGAGCCAAGGAAGAGTCATCATCATTGATTTTGTTTGTGCAGGCTAGATTGGGGATTTGATCCCGTCAAGGCAAGGAGAGAAGACACAGGCCAACGAGTAGCGCAGATATTCGCTTTCTAATGACAGCACGTCCTTATTCAAACTCTGCGGCATGTATAACCCAGACAATAAGTTAAGTTTACTACTGATTGCTAAAAAGCTATTATGAAAGAATGACAACGACGATCCGTCAACAGGAACCTCCAGGCGAGACTTGCATCTCACCACAGAAACCAAGGTCACGGCGCAACTGCCCCTGATAAACAACGAACTAGATCTCAAAGACTCAAGAACTATCCATCTCTTCATAATATCCAACCAAAGGTTGAGAGGCGTCTCTTCTGTTCCCGAAGTTGAAGTTCTGGGTTCCACCACTGGAGTGAATGCCCGTAAGGACATTCCCGCCCGAGATATTTCCATAGCGGACTGAGCCAATGCCCGGCGAGCCACGTTCGTTCATACTGCCAAAGCTGGATGTGTCCGTCGAGTTGTTCAGCGGCTTGTCCGTCTGCGGATACCGCTCGACCAGGGCCTTCGTAACACATGCGGCCGTGGCAGCAGCAAAGTCCTGCCAGCGCTTGTTCTTGTGACTGTCGGCATAGTCGCAGACACCTTTGACGATGATGCATGGAACCTCGTCCCAAGCACCGGCGCCCTCCATCTCAAACGCCATCAGCCCATGTCGCTTGGCCATGGTGTCACATTCCTCGCCAGACTTGAGGACAGTATCTGCGGATCCAAAGCGTCCGACGAAAACATAAGGAGCCTGTGCCTCCTTAATCCGTCCATTGGACTCAAGTATTCCTTTCTCCCATAGTCGCTCTCGTTGTATAATCTGCCTTTTGTCGCACTCGAGTTCCTGGCACGACAGCGTGCGAGACTCTTCGCAGACGTGAGCCGAGTTTCCGTTGCACCCTTCGCAGGGGCTCTGCGATGAATCTTGATGCTGATGACAGTAATTCGCCCGAAAGAGAATATCCTGGGAAGCGCCAGGGTACTGGTAACTGGCAATACGACGCTTTCCCAAAGTGCGTGTCTGGAGTTCTGCAAGATGCACCGCCGCTCGCTCCTCAATTTGTTCACGGGCCAAATCGGTCTCAAAAAGTTGGACGAAGTTGCGTATGTTCTTCGTCAGCCGTCCGAGGTTATCGTCGAGAGTGTTTTTCGTCTGAAAGCCATCCGGGTATTTTCTGCCGAGGTCGTACTGGACGACAGTCTTTCCGATGACCACATCGCCGAGCAGCAGTTCTTCGTCCGTCCCCGGCGCAGGGACACCGCCGCATATCCCCGTTATGAGCGCGAAGTTTAGCCCTGGGTAGCTCGTTCGAAGGCTTGCGGTTGCGCTGGCGGCGCTTGCTTTCCCTATGCCCGACAGAAGGACGAGAACAACGTTGAAGGCACCGATGCGCCCGGTGGCGTATGTGTTGGGATCGCCAGCCCCTCTTCCGTAATCTGCGTCCCAGAACTGATCGATGACGCGAGACACGGCATTGTACTCGCAGCGTAGGGCGCAGATGATGGCGATCTCGAATTCGTTGCGGTTTTCGGGTGGGGATGCCATCTTATCAATACGGCAGCGCTTAGCCTGTTGGCGTTTTCGTCAAGGACAAGAGGACATCTGAAGACAGAGGCCTCAGGAGGATAGCCCTGGCTATTAATACACAGCGCGTAAGTATGTAGGTCTAATTGGCTCCGAGAGTGAGGCTGACCAACGCCTCTCACGTGGCCGAAGATGGGTATTATCCCAGAGCCTGATCTGCCTTGCCGCGCAGATTCTCCTCTTTTCATCATCAGCATGTTGGGATCCGACCACGAGACACCTCATGATCCAAGCCTCCTCCCATTAAACCCCGACGATGGACGACCGTGTGTCCTATGGACGTATTGATGGCGGGAACGTCTTTACAGGCGTCAATGCCTCGGGCTCAGCTACCCAGAACTTCAACTTCCACAACTCCAGCCCGAACCCGATTCCGCCTCCCTGCCATGTTATTGCTTATCACCGCAATGGAGATTTTGTCGGCCGTCCGGACATCACTGACAAGCTCGAAAGACTATTGTCGCCCACGTCCGACGGGGATCATACCGCGGCTCTGTTCGGTCTCGGCGGGTCGGGGTAAGCAACGCTCCCATGCTGATATTGTGTGGAAAGGTCACTAACACGATGTTAGCAAAACACAGATTGCACTCGAATATGCCTACAGACAATCCCGCGACAGCTGTTGTTCCGTGTTCTGGGTCCACGCCGACAACGAAACGACCTTCATCCACGATTACAAGACGATCGCGATGAAACTAGGTCTCAGTAGGAAGCTGGACGGAGAGGACCTACTCCAGGCAGTGAAGAACGGTATCGAGGAGAAGCAGCAATGGTTGCTTATTATCGACAACGCGGATGACCTGGCGCTCTTTGGGGTAAAGCCAACATCAGACCAGCCAATCAGTAACTTCCTCGAGCACGTCCCAAAGGGTCCCTATGGTACAGTCTTGTGGACAACTCGCGACAGCCGTATTGCTGGAACTCTGGTGGCACCACGGCGAGGTCTTTCAGTGAGCGGGATGACAGTCGAAGAGGCGCAGAGGCTCCTGGAGTCGGCAATGGACAGCACCATAGGTGGCGAGGAGCTTCAAGGCGCGCGAGAATTGTTGCAAGAACTTCAGTGGTTTCCATTGGCCATTTCTCAAGCTGGAGCGTACATGCGAAAAACACGAACCTCTATCGAAGAGTACTCATCAATGCTCACAATAAGAAAGATGCGATGGCGCATTTTGAAGCAAACCGAGTTCGACAGACACAGGCGAAGCGATGCGCCAAATAGTGTCCTAGAGACTTGGAGCATTTCGATACAGCAAATTAAGAAGGAGAACGGCATGGCGTATAGGATTCTGCATACCGTTGCATATGTCGATAACCAAAATATACCACTGGAGTTGTTGGTAGCGGCTGGGACATTTAGCAATCGAAAGAAGAGGAAGCAGTCACGAAGAGACGAAGAGGAAGCTGCGAGGGCTATCAGCCGGCTCCAGGAGTTCTCGTTCATCACAGCGCAGAAAACGGAGCCGGGGAACAAGACGTTTGAGATGCACAAGCTCGTGCAGGAAGCCTCACGGTATGGTCTTTACATCAAGAGCCGCCGGGAGGGAGACGGGAGAGGGGCAAGGGGACAACTTTCCAAAACAGCCTATGCCAGAGATGAGGGATACTTTGCTTCTGCTGGGCTCGAGATTATGACGGAAATGTTCCCGGAAGTTTCTATAGACTCTGAGGAGTGGCCAAGATGCGAAAGGTACTTGGCACATGCAATGCGGGTGTGCGAATGGGCAGATGTTTGTGGGAAAAAGGAGGTGTCAGACCTTCTACGGCAAGTGGGTCGCTATATGAACATTCGTGGACGCTGGGACGCGGCTGCGACAGCGCATAAAAGGGCACTGGGCTTGCGGAGGGAGGTTCTGGGTAATGACCATCCAAAGTCGATTGGAAGTTTGCTGGATGTTGGATGGGTGTTTTATCGTCAACGTCGGTATCGGGAGAGCGAAGAGGCTGCGTGCGAGGCATTGGGGCTGGCGCGGAAGGTTCTCGGCGACAAGCATTGGCTGACGCTCAAATGCAGATGTCTTCTCTCGCTGGTGTTTCTGGACCAAAAGCGCCTTGACGAAGCCGAAGACATGGCGGTTGAAGCGTTGCGATGCGCGCGGGAGGAATACGGCCAAAAGAGTACACCCACCATGTACTGCCTGCACGTCTTGACCCACGTGCAGGTCGCCCAAGGCCAATTCGACAAGGCACAGGAGGCCCAACTCGACATGCTAGAGTTTCGTCGACACCACGACGGCGAGCGGCACTGGCGCACAGGCGAAGCTCACTTTGTACTCGGGAACTCCGACTACGACCGGGAACAGTGGGACAAGGCAGAGGAACACTACACCAAGGCGCTGGGAATATATCGCGGGAGGTTGGACGATGATCATCCAGACACGCTCACAGCAATGCACAACCTTGCATTGGTTTGGAGAAAACAAGGTCGGGCCCTTGAAGCCATCGCGCAAATGAAGGAATGTTCGCAAATGAGACATCGAGTCCTCGGGCCTGACCATCCACATACGAAGGGAGCAGATGGGTGGATCGAGAAGTGGGTTGAAGAGGACAACCAAACATCTTGACGTTTTTCAGTTTCAAGCATGTACACTAGAATATACAATAAAAGGGCCCATATTCAAACAAAACAAGATCCCGGTACAATTATGTGTAACCGACGTCCTAGCCCAGTAAAACTCACTCGTCTTTGGCTCAGCCTCGGGACCCAACACGTGAGTTGACGTCGCGCAGCCCACCAATGTGCTTGCAGTATCAGGCTGAGCTGTTTTGTTTCCACTCCTTCACTTCTACACCTTCCCATCGCAAGCATGTCGACCGCGAGCGAACCCCAGCATAGCTGCCCGCCAGTTGAGGTGCTGCTGTGGAAGCAGGGTAATCACATCCATGTATATACGCCTTTAAACCCTCAGACACTAACCGCGCCAGCCACCCTCTCTTGGCACCAGCAAACCGTCTCCTCAAGCAAGCTCGCCCTTCCGGAAGCAGATCAGCCCCAGCATATCTTATCCAAGGACTCGAAAGTCGTAGTAGTGCTCGTCGCCCGCTGCTCTTCATAATTCCTGGCCCTGCTGACAGCTGCCCAGCTTCGCCAACGCTGACGCCATTCGCCTATGTCCCACCTGCAAGCACTCCTTCACCAACGCCTTTCATATGCCACAACTCTGGTGGACGCCGTATTCTCGGAACTCGAACGGATACTTTGGATGCGAAACGGAAAGAGATGACAATGGCAATACTGCGTCCCTTAGTATGTAGCCACTTGTGCCAGAGACCACCATCAGGACGCGCTAACTGGTATCCCGATGCCTGGTCTCGATTCCTCGTGAAGCAGCTGACCGAGGAGCACAAGCACGAATGGTCCAAATTCAACATCTTTACCCGGTGGATCGCATCCTCCCACCAGACCATCGTCCTTGTCTTCGACCCTCTAAAGCCGCTGCGTGAGCGCTTCCCCAGCCCGATACTGGACCACCCAGACAAAGACCGTCTCATCGACCCCTTCTGGATCCACGCTCGACTGCTCGACGACCTTGTCCGCCTCCAGGACACCGCTGTCTGGACCATCAGAACCCAAATCCGAACCGCCGAGAAAGGGAGGAAGGCGAGTGGAAAGCCCAGTCCCGACTACGGCCTCTTCCATGACCTTGCCCGACACGCGATCCACGTTTCGGAAACTCTGGCTGTGTCTTTGAAGACGGTAGCATCCATCAATCAACACCACAGTGTGTTCATGGCCGAGGCCGAGGGTGCCAAAGCTCTCGACCGGAATGCCTTCCTTCAGGTCCACGAGCGGCTCCTCTGGTACGAGCACATGATCGACAGCCTGCGACTGCGAGCATCCTCCAACAAAGAGCGCTTGATGAACGAGATCCAGCTCGCCTTCAACACCGTCGCGCAGTACGACTCCGGCATCTCCGTGCAGATCGGCCGCGCCACCCAGTCCGACAGCGCAGCCATGAAGACCATCGCCTTCGTCACCATGGCCTTCCTCCCCGCCACCTTCATCTCCGCCGTCTTCAGCACGTCGTTCTTCAACTACGACGCCGACGCCGATCGCTGGAGCGTTTCGGGAAAGTTCTGGATGTACTGGGCCTTTGCCATTCCCGTCACCTTGGCCACGTCGGGGTTGTGGTTTGTCTGGCAGAAGGTATGCCCGCCTCAGCTGATGGGAGACGACGAACAGTCTGCGAAAGAAGTTGTCGGGTTGCTTAAGAAGTCGACTTCCGATGCGAGCGTTTAGCTGGAAGTCAGGTTCGTCTTCTTCAGGACACAGGTCACGGTGCCAGTATTAATGGGGCTTGTTTGTTCTGTCTCAATTGCTTCGCCATCTATCCTTTTACATAGCGAGACATCCTATTTTGGCCCAGTTTCTAGCTCGGTAATCACTGTCTCATTCTATGGGCGCCAGAACTGATTGTCCCAAGTCGGCACACACCTGACCTTCTCGGGCGGCTCAAGAACCCAGACAATCCTATTCTCCTCCTCCCCATGGTTGCGAGCTAAATCCGGCGTGTGCCCTTTGAGCTGCTTGATTTGTTCCGCCCTTTCGTCCGAGTACTCGAGATTGACGGTCGGCACAACGGCGATCTTACGGTAGCCGCGGAACCACATCTTCTTGCAGAAGATCTGCGGCTCGCCCTGCGCACACTCGCCATCCTTCCCGCCATGCGTCTCTCGGAATCGAAGGTCGTCTAACAGAGGCGCAGCGCCGATCGCGGTGGCGCCGTTCCAGCAGGACAAGACCTGGAAGGGAAGGTTATCGTGGTAGCGGGAACTGGTGCTGGGGTCGTTCCAGAAGAGGTTCCAGGCCGAGTTCCAGTTGCCGTCGGGAGGAACCTCGAAGGAGTCTCCGGCGAGAGTCCGGGCCACCCACACGTCGAGGAAGGTCGGGTCCTGCCCGGCGTACGTCCAGTCCATGGCGCAGGTCATGTCGGCCCCGAGGGTGCGGCGCTGGAGTGCCAGCTCGAGGAGGTATTCGGTACAGGCTGCGACGTCGTTGAGGAAGAGGACGGCGGTACTCTCCGAAACCCGGTCCGAGTTGTCGAACAGCGGTTGGAGGGCGAGGTTGCGTAGTTCGGCTAGCTTGTGGATGCGATTGCCTTTGGCTGGGTTGATAGTCGAGGAATTGTAGAAGTATGTGAGGTCGAGGCGATCGAGGAACGGGCGCAGCGCGACGAGGACGTCGGCCGTCCCGTCTGGCGAATTGCCCTCAACAATCGAAAGCGCGCATCGTTCGGGGCCCAGGAAGCGGACGGCTTCGATGATGCTGCCCAGAAGACGCGGGGGAATGTTTAGGCAACTGCGCAAATCGAGGGCAAAGTAAAAATCGATGTGGTGCGCATCGTTCGTATTTCTTCGAGCGTCTTGGTGTTGTAGCAGGCTGTCGTACCGGCTGGTGTTCAAGGGAGCTCGGTGGCGGCGGGATCGAGGATCGCTGTGATGTAGGGAGAGATGCGCGAGGCAGAGAGGACGGTTCCTGGTCATGTTAGCGAGAGGCGTCGCCGTAGAGGGAGGCAAACAAGCGCTGACGATTTGAGACTGTGATGGCCTGCGGAGATGAGGTCGCAGAAGAGACAGACGAACTTGTCGGAGTGGCGATGCCTTGTTTCCGCAGTGCTCCCCATACTGCTGGTGGGTTCCGCACTGGAGTCGAGCGAGGGGGACAGTGTCGCTTCGTGCTGGAACGGAATATCCAGCGGGAACCGAGTGAGGCGATCGCGACCGAGATAAATAGTGGTGGAAACGCAAATGCCCCAGAACCTCCACGCCGGACATCCATCACACGACTACAACCAGCTTTCCCTAGCACCGGCGGGGGAAAAGCCCCCTGCGTGCCTTAGATACATACGTCTTTTGCTGTACGTCCTGGGGCTTCTCGTGCTTCACGGAATGAGATGTGCGTATTTGTAATTTGCGTATTTGTAATGTGCGTTGGCTGCAAGTTACCAGGCACAGGCAAACAACCCACAGCCCGCCCCAGCAGCTGAAGCTCTTTGGCGCCCGAATACCAAACGCTGCTGGTTGGCCCCTGTTCAACGCACCCGTCGGGACAAGGATGAATCGTGCGAGAGCCCAATGGCGTCCGTCGCCTTGGGAGCAAGAGGGCCAGAGCCGAATTTGAGAGCGAGGAGCTGGCTGTAGGCGCAGACTAACACACTTTGTTAGGCACAACAGAATCCCACCGTGGGTTGAGGGATGGAGCAAATGTGCCTGGCGGTCGGGGGGAAAGATTGAGTGAGTTTCCGTCTTGCCGGGCTCGCTTTGTTGCGGCCTCTCTTTTCTTCGGGGCTCCCTGACTGCTCGTCGTCGTCTTTGATGTACCAGAGAAACTCATAGCCTACCGTGCGGACTCTATCTTACTCGTCCTGGCTTCTCTTCTTGCCACATTTCGCTTCTGGCAGCCATGCTTCTCTTACCGCCCTACCGACAATAACCCCGACCCCTCGGTTCTTGACCCTCCCTCACCGCAACGCAACCGAGCTCGGGAAAAGAGCCATAACCACGGAGCTTTCAACCTGTGGTTACCTCAATGGCGAGTCCGACTTGGTGAGGACAGCCAACTCCGGCTATGTCTGCCGCGTCGACACCAAGAACTGCCTCTGGGGGTTCTGTCCCAGCACCGTCTTATCTGCCACGGATTGTGGACTGGCCGGCAGTTGTTTTGACAGGCGCGATTGCTCGAAAGGATGTGGAAAGACGGACAGCGAGGACTTGACAGCGTTTACATGGTTCGTTCTTCTCAAACCCCTCTGCTTGGTCAAACCAGCAACCCGTTTGCTAGGAAGAATGCAACTCACTCTCGTCTCACCACAACGGCGTCGGTGACAACTGAGTAGTTAACAGCCACCTCAACCCAGCCCTCCAGTTCGACAACAAGCAGCACAAAGTCTGAAACACAAAGCAGGGCCGCCTCGGACGAAAGCGCGACTGAGACGACATCCGCAGCCTCCGAAGGTTCCTCTGGCGGGTCTTCGACCAATCTAGGTGCAATAATCGGCGGCGTGCTAGGAGGGCTAGCCCTTGTCTGTGGCACTGCTGTCATGGCTATTTATCTCCTGCGGAAGAACAATAACCGACGTGAAGGCTCACAGGCCGCAGAACAAGACGGGTTGCACCCGGCGCCTTGGGTCCGCGACGAGCCAAAGCAACCACAGGAGCTACCAGGTTGGACACCTCAAGAACTACCTGGCAATACCCCTTACGCAAATGGACGTGAACATGTAGCAGAGCTTTCTAGTTAACAATCCTGTAGTATATAATAGATAGTAGATAATGTAACCTTGCATAACGAGACTCTGAACTGCCCGCATATCGCAGAAATCAAAACATACTTGCGCCAGCGTGCCAGTCTACTAGAATCTAACAAGACTTTTAGAATCCTGCCTGATTCGTCCCAGACCCAGACCCTTTATAACCTTTTCTTCAAATATGACCCTGAATAATGGAAAAGACATTGAGATGTTAGTCCTCATGATCGCTCATTGAATACACACAACAGCATCATCTGGTCTGGTGCTATCCTGACCCTCGGGCCTCGAGCTGCGACTGAAACAAGCTTCTCGGCAATACTATGTCGCCCTTGTTGAGAAACGTCCCGTTCCCGCTCTGGCCATACCCTCCCCTACAACCAATACACCAATTAATCCCCAGCGGTGGTGATTCGAAGGCGGCCTTTCCCTTTAGATTCCAACCCACGCCGCCATTCATGCTCCACCCTTGCCCTGTGCCTAGGTTCTTCCGATTGACAAACCAAGACGGCGCCGATGTCTCCTCTATCAAAAGCCCGTGTGCCCATCTTTGATGCGGATACACCGATTGGATTCCCGACTGTGTGACGTGGCGGAGGACGGCGTTGGGTCCTGGCGTCAGCGACCCGGTCATGACAGAGAACGATATGCCCAGTCCGTACTGGCCACAGTCCTTGACAAGGACTTGTGAGCCTTTGATCCAGATGTCCACAGGCAGCCCTACGCCGGTGGAATTGGCATCTCGGTACATGGCCACGTCCTGAATCGTCAACCGTGCAGCGTCGTATTGTACGTCGATGAACTGGTTGAACCCCGTCAGGCTCAAGTTGCGCGCCCAGCTGTCTACCGCCCAGGGTGCGAAGCTGACAGCAGCGCCGTTGCAGGTTGGGCTGTCAACGGCGGTTCCTGCGCATGGGGAATTGAGGTGGATGGATAGCGCCTCAACCCCCATCTCCGAGCTGAGGGGCGGGGATCTGTAGACCACGATCTGGGGTTCCATGTAGGCTGCGTCGAGGCTGTCTGTTAGAGGGATCTTTAGAGTGATTTTGTTGCCACTGATAGACAAGACAGTGTTGGGTTGTTGAATAAGTGTACCGACCTATTGTCAAGGTCAGTTACATATCATGTGAAGACGAGCTGCTGGCACTTACTGGTATCCAAGTTTGATCTTTCCCATCTCGCGTCAAATCACTCATCCCGTTGTATCGGACCCAGTCCGCAGTCACGGCTCTCTGGACGTAAACCGCCTGGCCCTCGACGAAACCTTCAGTGCTGTTGACCGTAATCACCGAGGTACCGATCGGGACATAAGTATCAGTGATGTTTGCGCCCATGAGCGCCTCGTCTGCTCCTCCGCCAACGCCCATCGTAATGACCGGGATGTCTGGCTGTTCGTCCAGAACGAGGACTGTTTGGTCTAGCCCGGAACCTCGCAGCGTCACGCCGCTGGGTATCTGTAGCCCGGGGGATATTGAGAAATTTCCCCTTCCCAGAAAAACCACGCCGCCGCCCGCCCTGGCAGTCTGATTGAGCGCCGTCTGGATGCGCCGGGTTTGGTCACCCTCGGCTTGAGGAAGCGTCATGTTGGTCACGCTCTTGATGTTTGGCAGCGGTTGGTCCGACCCGCGATAGCCGCTGAAGCTGAAGTCGGGCAGGCGATCGCCCTGCGGGGTGACGATCTTGCTCCATTCGACTGAAACTGTCGGGAAGACAGTTGGAGCCAGGGAGTTGAACACAAAGAGGATGACTTTAAGCGTGGGGGAAAGCATGCTAAGAGATGTGCCACAAGGCGCTTTGTGCTGAGGAGGCCGGTGAATCGATTTGCGACTTGTTTTCTTGGGGATAATTAAGAGTGAAACGAGGGAAAATATGACGATTACCAGCTTGAAATCGCATTCACGTTCGCATTTATAACTCCAGTAAAACACATCCCCAAGAAAAGGCTGGGCGCATACCGGTACTACCTGTAATACTAGGCTCGAACCATTTTTAATTGTCTGATCTGCTAGTTCAGAAGCCAAATTCAGAGATCGTCCTCCTTGCTGTTGCATAACACGCGTTAATAATGATGACGCAGCTCTGACTACTTCCAGCCAAACGCGCCATGCTCAAATCCTTCATCTTTGCCCAACGTAGCTAAGTGTTGGTCTTTCGACAGAACGGAGGCGAGAAATAATGGTAGCTTTAAGAATGGCATTCCAAGAGAAGAGGCGATGGCAAGTTGCGCGTCCAAATACCTATCCTGTAAATTAAGTTCGTGCCCCCCGACGCCGCATCCGGAACCAGCGACGCCAACCCGCCTCCTTGGGATGTCATCACAGTGGATCTCTCACTAGAGGCACTGGACGTGTCGCTTTAGTATTAGTCGATAGCTGATGGGGAATATTCGAATGCCATTCCACAGGGTGTGGCAAAACTAAGACAGCCTCCGTCATACCTGTTCCACAGTGGAGGGAAGCGTGGCATGCCCCAGACAATACGCAACGCGACTAACGGCATGCCTCGTGTGAGTGAAGGTTACTCTAAGCGACTGACACGGAGCATCTAGTGCGTCCGCTTGAGTGTCTTCGTGGCGAACGCAGGCTCTCGACTCAACATCTTTGAGTTGCGCCGCTGGGATACTCGGCGTCGCCAAGATGCCCCGAGGATTGGCTTGTCCCAGGCCTTTGCAGCGTGTGCCGTCCTCCCTCTCTTCCTCTTCCTTCTTCAGCTCCAGCAAGCCAAACTTGATCCATCCAAGCGGCCGCTCGTCGTTGACCAAAGACAGGTGACCACCTGGCAAAGCTGGAGAGTTTCCTTCGGCATTGCATCACACTAGAGACGCATCTGATTGTTGTCATTGTCTGATTCACATTACGGTCACAAGTCAGGTTAAAATAAACAAATGATCAACAAGGCCAGGCCAGTTCCGACTCATTATAGAACTATCATCTACTCATATAATCTCTATTTCTAGACCGTCTACTCATTGCAACCGTGTTTTACCCTGTCCATTTTCTACACTGTCTATTTTCTAGCCGTCAGCTTCGACGTCCAAATCCCGACGCCTGACGTTCGTAGACCGCCGCCTTTCATCGGCTTCCTCCGCTATATCTTTCGACGTCAGGCCAGCCTCTCCCTTCTCCGCCGCTGACAGGTCTCCAACGGCTTCACTTGTTTCTGCGCCAGGAGTCGTTGCAGCCGGCGCAGAGGACGCTGTTACTCCAGACATACCCCACACTGCGATTGTCAGCTTCTGCAACTCAGGTCTCTTTTTTCCTTGGGTTTGACTCACCTTGACTTCCCAAATTCGTTGCCACCTTGGTGAATATAATGATTGACATGAAGGGAGAGATGCATTTGTTGATCAAAAATCCCAGGATGAGTTTATGTGCTCGTTTCCTCAACTCACTCTCAATGAGTACGGAGGTAAAGAACCACACAGAAGGGAGCTGGCCCACGATCAACATCGGCATCAACTTCATAATGCTCACGTGGTGAACCAGACTCTTGATAAAAAGCGCCGTGTTAAGAAGGCGGTAGTACACCATGCTGAGTCGGACGACTTCGACCGTCGCCGCAATGCGGGTAATGGCAATCATATTCTCCCCTGCAAGGTAGAAATAGTTGTTGAAGTAAGCGTTGGATCCCCACCTGCGGCGCTGGCTGAGATAGTGAGCTATGGATTGCGGCGCCACTGTCTCACTGACGGCATCAGGAACGAAGAGTGTGCGCAAGTGCTTGCCCTGAGAGAGCATCGAGTAAGTCAGTCGCCGATCAGTTCCCTGAACCTGTGTTAGCGTCTTCGGCCTCCTTCGCTGCGGATGCATCAACTTACGAGATACTGAACTTGATGACGTATCACCATATATGTAGTCACAGGCTCGGCGTATTTGCGTATCGCTCCCGCCATTTCTTCTCGGACTGCCATCATTGTGATGCAGCCTGGAAGACAAGTCACCTTGCCAACGTAGCCCTCTGCTCTCCTCCGAAGATATTGCCCATAGGTATACTGTGCATGTCAGTATGTGGGGCATTTCTGGGCTTTGGGTTGAGTTACGAACCTGGAATTGCTGGTAGAGATTCCAAAACGACCATTCCAACCCGGGCTCCAATTCAACAAGGACCAAGCCACATGCTGCAATTGCGTTCTTGTCTCGGGCAAGCGCATTAGCCAGCCTGACCACAGCGCCTTTATAAATAGTCGAGTCTGCGTCGGTGCAAAACACCATGTCGAATCCACTGAACGGTGCTCCCTCGGTAAGGATTGGGAGGATTTCGCGCTGGATCTCCTCCCTGAGAAGCTTGGTGTAGAGGGGCGAGTTTTGGCGCGGATAGTTGAACAGGTCGTGGCACAGGATAAGGGAATCCTTCTTGCCGCCGTTCTTTTGCTTCTCAATGACAATGACGGGGACGTCTTCCATGAAGCCAGCGACGATACGCAGCACGCCTCTCTTCCACTTTAGAGACACGTACGGCCGCTCGAACTCCCGAATGACTCGCGTCATATGGGACTGCACATCTCGGGGATTTCCGTCAAGCACAACAACCATCACTTGGCGATGTGGCTCAACGTCGTTGTCTCGGAGAGAGTAAATGGTTTTAACAATCTGCTCCTCGCTTTCCGAATAAGCCGGAATGAGGGAGAGGATCCAGAGCTGGGGAACAGGCTCCAGAGGTTTGAAAACCCTCCAAATCCTTGTGACCATCATGCCGAGTGGCGAGACAATGGCGGAGAGAAAGTCTTTGCTCTTGATGAAGAGGACGGCAACGAAGATGATCTTGGACGTTTTGCCGAAAAATGCAATCATTACCATGATTACATTCAAGAGGACGATGGCCCCAAGGAACATAACTCGTTGGTTTCGCAAATCCTTTTGCGAGAGTATTCGTGCTGGGTCGACTGGGTCCTCAATACTAGGATAACCGCAGGTTTCAATAGTGTTTCCCTGCTGACTTGATATTTGGGGTGATGGTTCTTGGGTATGTGTAGTAGGGACAGCATTGTTGCCGTCTTGAGTGACTGGACTCTTGGTCTTGGTCTCAGGGGAAGCGACGACTTCAACAGCCGAAGCGATGGACCGAGGCTTTGGTTCAGTGTCAAAGCTGGTTTCCGACACGTTTTTGCCGGGTGAACGAGATTTTGCTAGACCATCCAAATAATGGTGGCCTTTCTCTGAGTCTGTCACATCATCCCCCAACACTCCAAATGAGTGTCTGTGGGAAAAGTGTGAGGTAATGGTGGATATCATGATAGGACGAGGCTTTAAGGAGCTTCCTGGCGTGAAGCATGACAATGATGCATGTAATTGGACTGTAGAGACTTAAAGAAGACTACTGCAGGTGCTGCAGGTGCTTAAGATGATTCGAGGAAGCCTGTGGAAGCCGAAGTCTGCGGTTTTTTCTCTGATGGCTGTTGGGCGAGGCGGCGCGTACTTACCAACTTCGGACTGGGGCAAGTCCTCCATCATTCGGATGTACATTGCCATCTTCGGCTCTTGACGGAGAACATCACCAAAGTCAGAGGGCTCAACCGCTTACAGCGACTTTGGACTCGGCTGCGGTTAGACAGAGCGAGCCGTGGCCGCAACCGAAAGGGTTATTCTGCAATGAGCTGATTCTACACTGTTCTTGGGTTTGAAATAAGGTTAATTGGAGATCTTTGGATACTATAGACAGGGAGCATCTGTTAGATCCCCTAGGGTGTGGTGCCCAGGGGGGGGCGTGAGCATTGGGGAAGGCATCCGGGGAGGTGGCAACAATGAGGATTTCGGACTTCCTCCCTGTTTGTAAGCTCTTACACAATAGTGCTACGTTGTAGACTTCCTGCTGCACACGTTTCTCTCCTCGCTGGTGTACCTGCAGTTCCACACGCATCAACGCAGGTCCAGCACTAGCATACGATCGTGAGCCAGGGTTTGGGTAGGCGTGGGTCTGGACTAGTCTGCGCCACTCACCGCGGCGCGGTCCTTTCGTTGGTCCCAGCTCCCAGGACTGTGATAGAGGACTGTGACAGCTTCGCGGGCGGCTTGGCACGTCATTGGAATGGAAGGTTTTCACACAATGACGAGACAGCATGGCTAATAGGCTTCCGCCGCTGGGCTTATCGGCCTGGCCCGCTGGAACAGCTTGAGTTACTAAGCCTAGGATGGAGTAGCTCAAACTGTCTGAGCGGTCACCAATGGAGAATATGACGCCATGGGAAGACACCCTACGGTAGTTGCTCAATACAAGCAGGTAGTTGCGAATATAGGCTTCCCAACCCCAGGTATGCGGAACGCACGCTACTCTTCGGCTTTGGTGCCAAGAACGGCGAGTGTCTTATAGCTCCGTCTGTCACTGATCCGCCATTCCATTCATCCCCATTTGCCATTCATGGCCGTTTTCCTCCGCCACGTGCCAAGTCCCCTACGAGAAGCTGACTGACTTTGGCCAAGTCTCCTCCATAAACCGCCCAGTTGCCGGTTGGGAAGACCCACCAACAGCAGCATTCCCGGCAATGACACTCGGGCAATTAACGGCAATGGGAGGGTCACAGTCGACAGCCAGTCCCGGGTAGGTTCAGGACTAGCAGGCAGGTTGGCCGAAGTCAGTGGAGAATTACGAAGGCGAAGACGGACACTTCTCCCAAAACAGGTTCAAAGTGCGCGGTTTCCCTCTCCCTTCTTTCCTCATGGGCCTCGTCTCGGCGCAAGAACCGGAAGTGCAAAATTCTCCTCGTCCAATTCTGGCCATTTCTGGTTCTATAGTTGTTGAGCCCTTATAATAGCAGTTACTGACAATCTCCTCGGAGCAACAATCCTGTATCCGCTTCAACAAGAGGCTCAGAATATCCAGCCGACCAGGTGCGGGTCTATCGTCGACGCTTAATATCAATCAGGACCGAATTGGCCACCCTGAGACCCGCCTGATGACATCTTGGTGCCCTAGAATTGCACACTTACAAGTAGCGCGGTTCGAACTATTGAAATTTTGTCTTGGAAAAATCCGATCGTCGAGGGAGTTGACTGGAGTCCGGTCCTCGCTTCGCGATCCTGATGACGATGTCAACTCGCCACCCGGAAATGAACTATTTGCTGCGTTATTCCCAGCTCTCTAACATGGGCCGGTTAAAACACCAAAAGTCTAGTATTGAACCGATGATCAACTTCAGATCGGTTTCCGTTCAACTGCAAACGGAGATTTTTCGGAATCCAGAAGTAGGTGAGTATCACAAGTGTCAGCTGAGGTCAAGATCGGACGTTTTGTTCCGTACGAACAAGAGGGAGGCGAATAGTGACGATCTGAAGGGAGTCATTGCTGTGATCATCGTGGCCACACCTGTGGCTTCTCTGTGCAGCCTCGCTCCCTAGGAAGCCGTCTCACTAGACTTTACCCTCTGAATCTGGGTCTGGATAGGCCTGTCCTATAGATTGCTGTCTTATGTGGCTAAAGGGGCGGAACATCTATGTTACCATCAATTTGCGTGAATGAAAGCCAGGTGAGCATCACACGCAATTGGCACACGGCGTATTCCAAGAATTGCCGGCTTTAGACCCAGGGAATATGGGCTCCAATGCCAAGGAGTTCTGGAACAGCGTGTAAGCCACTTGGAAGAGCAGGGCAAAGTAAAGACAGGTATGCTCATTCCCAGGAGTACGGACAGGGAAAAGCTAAATGTATGGGCGAAAGAAACGACAAAGTTTGTCTATACCAATGAATGTGATAGAATCCACCAAGCTAACCAGGAAAGCAGGCGCGCGCAACGTTTACACAAAGAGATGCGGAGCTGCGACGAGATATAACTGGTATTAATCGCGTGTAAGAGCTTTCCCTCTCGGCCATACTCGGAAGGTTCTGATGCGCCAAAATCCGTATGGTGTGTCTTGTAAGTTCGACGAAATCGAACTGCCGACATTCGGGGACTCGGGGAGTGTCTCGCGTGAAGTGAGCGCGGCGGGAGTCCAGACCATTCCTCATGGGATGGGCAAATCGAATGCCATCCTGCTCTGGCGCCCGCCCTACCACCCAACTGGGTTTCCTGGCTGCAAGCAACGAACCGAGAACCGTGTCCGCCAAGAAATGGCATCCCTCGCCCTGCCGATCTCCCGCCGAGGGCTAGACGCCTTCGTGGGTGGTCGATGCGCAGCCACGATGTCGGCAGCAGATGGCGTGTTGCCAAAAAAGGCATGCTTGGAATGCAATCAACGGAAATGCCAAGGTGATACGCCAAGCCACGTGCAAGACCAGACCGTCGAGCGTTATGACGCGGATAATACGCCACGACAATGCTGGCGGTATCGTGGCAGCGTGGAGGTTTCCGCCAGCATTGTTGCAGGACAACACTCACGTAGAAACACATAGGGACCACGAGTCAATACAGGGAGAATAATGGAAAGATGGACCCGTCTTGGCGAACCTTGAGGCAATGCGGTGTTTTTACTAGTTCGAACTGCCCACATGTGTCTACCGAGACCCGGTATGTTTTTGAGTGGACTATACAGTACTAGACCAAATACACGACGATTAGTTCGGGAAAAGACTCCCTTGTCGCCACACGATATCTCGCACCAGGGTTCCGGTTTTGGACACCCAACTCATTAGAGGGCTTTCCGAGCAGAGCACCCGGTCGATCTAGTCCCATCCGTCTCGCGGGGAACTGGAACATCGCATGATACCCGGAATCAAGGGAACTTAGCGTTTCGGGCAGGTGAAAAAGTATCGCCATGCGGACTCCTAGCGAGCTCGTTGCGCAATAAACTGGACATGAACTAGAGGCTCAAGGTTTCGGTGCAAGTGCTACTGACAGTATGTTTGCGGAAACCTAATTGCTTTCTAGACCTGGGCCTTGGTTCCGGGTTAGCATGTTGGGCGAAAACTCAAGTCGTCGTCTGCTGTATCCTTGCTCTGAATTATCGCTAAGTGGCGATTATTGTACCATCATCGCGAGGGTAAACTTGTGGAATGTTGTTCGCTCACGGAAGCAGACGAATCTTGTCAACCTACTCGTGGACCTTGGATACTATCACCACATGAGTCAGGCTACCATCACAAGTTGCATATAAGAACCCTTCCCAGGACAGAAGAAAATATCATCACCACCCTCACACACTCCCACTCCAACCCCAAGCCAACAACCAACAATCAACAACCAACATGACCCAATCCAAAAACATCTCGAGCACTGCTCAATCCCCCCTATCCACCATGGAATCCAAACTCGGACGTCTCAGACTCCGCTCCATTGTCACGGCGGAAACCAAACCGCTCGTCGCAGTCATCGGCGTCGGCTTCGTCGGCACCGGCCTCGTCGACTCCTTCTCAACCAAGTACGACGTCCTAGGCTTTGATGTCAGCGAGAAGCGAGTCAAAGAAGCCCGAGAGGAGTTCTCCGCGAGGCCCAATGTCAACTTCACCACCGTCGAAGCTGAGCTGCGCAAGGCAACTCACTTCCTTATCTCAGTTCCTACGCTTCTCCTGCCCGACAAGTCCATCGACCTCTCTTACCTGCGCAGTGCGCTGGCCAAGGTTGAGAAATACGCACGACGCGGCTGCTCCGTTGTCATTGAGAGCTCTGTCGCTATTGGAGCTACACGAGAGCTTCTTGGACCCATTGCCCGGTCCCGCGGCCTCTTCGCTGGAATGTCCCCAGAGGTACGAATAGTCACTTTTAAAGCCTTTGATACATTCACTAACATTGTAACAGCGCATCGATCCCGGCCGTGCTGAGCCACCAATCCAGGAGATCCCCAAGGTCGTCTCTGGGTTAGATGATGTCGCTCCTGGCTCCTTAGAAGCCATCACTCGCCTCTACGGCCTCGTCTTCGACCGCGTCGTGGCAGTATCAAAGCCCGAAGTCGCCGAGATGACCAAGCTCTACGAGAACTGCCAGCGCATGATGTGCATCGCCTACGTCAACGAGATGGCCGACGCCTGCGTCGCGCACGGCATCGACCCCTTCGAGGTCTGCGACGCTTCCGCTTCCAAGCCCTTCGGCTACATGCCCTACAACCCCAGCCTGGGCGTCGGCGGCCACTGCATCCCCGTCAACCCCTACTACCTGCTCTCCAACAGCGAGTTTCCTCTGCTCGAAGCCGCAGCTGAGAAGATGAACAAGCGCCCCGCCAAGATCGCCGGCGAGCTCCTCAAGAGCCTGTGTCCCAAGGGCAGCCGTCGAGACTCCGGTGTCATCATCCCGAAGCAGGTGCTCGTTGTTGGCATGGGCTTCAAGGCTGGACAGAGCCACTTGGTCAACTCGCCCGGGCTACAGCTTGCCAACGAGCTGGCCAAGTACAACGAAGTGGACGTCATGTTTGCCGATCCGCTTGTCGGCCAGGATGCTGTGCCGGAAATCTCACGGCTAGCGGACGAGGACTGGACGAAGGAGACGCTAGAACAGTATGACCTCATCGTCGTCGCTTACAGGCAGTGGGGCTTAGACTTTGATGTTCTCAAGGAACTAACTGGTGATGTCACTGTTAAGATGTTCTGCCCTTAGATCTGGCTTAGCTTTAAAGTCTTTTCGGAGTTATATTAGCTTTAATTTACTGCTTTCTTTCTAATAAACTACTGTTGCTCATTCTTCGGTCTTGTCAATCAGCATGCTTCCAAGTCAACGTGATACGATGCGAGTAACAGTGGATTCTCCTGAACAAATAGATAAAGGAGTGACATAGAATAAGTAAATAACAAGAATGTTAAGCTAGCTGAAAAGCCACAATAAAATGAAAAGAAAAAAGGCACGTTCCTTGCAGTCGATCCAAGCCAATCCCAACCTTCAACCACATCACCTAGTTTGGATGGTACTTCCCATCATCATAACCGGTGTCACCGCCTTCATATTTGCCCTCACGCCACTTTCCATCATCGTAGCCAGTGTCGCCGCCCTCATATTTCCCTTCATGCCAGGAGCCGTCGTCAGCTTTCTTCGATTTACCACCTGGGTACTTCCCGGGATACCATTTTCCATCATCGTAGTCGGTGTCGCCACCTTCATATTTTCCCTTGTGCCACTTTCCGCCATCGTAGCCAGTGTCATCACCTTCGTACTTTCCTTCATGCCAAGATCCGTCGTCTTCTCTCGGAGCTACCGAGGAGTCGTCGGCCCTCTTGGATTTTCCGCCTGGGTACTTTCCGGGATACCATTTCCCGTCATCGTAGCCAGTGTCGCCGCCTTCATATTTTCCCTCGTGCCACTTTCCATCGTCGTATCCAGTGTCGCCGCCCTCGTACTTGTCAGGGTGCCAGGAGCCGTCATCTGCGGGCTTAGTGACGGGAATTGCCAGGGCTGTGGCAGCAAAGGCGAGGAGGATGTGAGAGAAGTGCATTATGAATCAAGCGGAGGATTGGGTAGGAAGTTGAAGGTTGTGGGATTTTGGCTTGAGTTGCGTAGAGGTGCAGTTGGTTGTGTACGTGGATGGTTCTGTTGTTTCTAGAGAGATGCAGAAGGAGGTGATGGTGATGATAATACAGCAGACCTTGGACTTCAATTGCGTCTTAAATAATGAATAATCTCGTCGCAACACACGCCATCCATCGGTCTAGTTCATTTTGCTACATTCAAAGCCTTACTTACCCTCGCGTTGAGGCCAAGACGACAGACGGCACAAGCTGTCGTCAAGGTGCAGCTTTGTCTTACCTCCTACCCAATGAACTACAGCCTAGCTGGTCAGCTGCCCATGAAATCGACCATCATTTCTCGTATCTGCCGCAACTGCTCTTTTCGAGCCACCGAGCCTCCACCTTCGAGTCTCTCCTACATCAGTGGCTTTCAGCTGTGATGTCGTGAAGCAGCACATCCGCAATGAGATCAGCACTAATATCAGTGTCACAGTGTCTCAGTGTGTGAGAAACAGCGACTTTGCGGGGTAAAGTCTACGAGACAATGTTTCTCGGGAGCAGTTTGCTGATAATATCGCCATCGCTGCGCCACCGCCATCGGTAAGAATATGGCCGGCATGCAGAGTCTATAATCAGCCCATTGCACATTTGGAAATCAGGCTACGCCGAATGTAACCGCATCGATAAAAATAGTCAATGATAGAATTCGAGCATTTCCTCAGCACCTCATTACTACTAGTTGCAAGCAGACGTCAAACTATTGGTTAGTTATCTGATTCCGTCATGTAAAAGCCGTCAAAACAGCATGGATTCCTGCCGTCTTGCAAACCCCAAAGCACGACATCGCATAAGGCTGCCAATAAGCACGCTACGAGAGATGGCGAAGAGAGGCAGTGCTAGATTAGATGTGGTGTTATTGCATGGGCGTCTTACTATGCTGCTCAGCTCACCACAGCTCAACGACCACAAAAACTGCGAGCAGATGCAAAAGGTCCCAAGTTGGACTTCGGGTGTAAGCATCTAGACTTTGAAGGCCGAGCTTGTGGATGTGTATGTTTCTTCGCATCAACACATGATTACGCGGCCAAGGCTGCGATATCTGACCCTCAAGACATGTGTACTATTTACGGGCATTTCGGTTACGTCACTTCCCTTCTTGTGTCACCACCTTTCCCATACACCTGCACTTTAACATCCAAGAAAAGTATGCCATATACGCAGTGGTACTTTTCCGTGCCCACCATCAACTGCGCAAGGCTCATTATCTTCACAGCATACCGTGTTAGGCTCTCTCCTAATGTTGCTCCGAAGAGCCCGGCTACGGGAGGACTTGGTCAGCGGGACATCCCAAAAGCCATTAGTCAACAGTCATAATAATTGCGAAAACGTAATAGAATGGTTAAGGTGAGAAGCCTTCGTAGCTCAGTAGTGATAGCCACTCGGAACTACAATAAGAATGCGGGCGTCAGACCTAGGTTTAAGAGGCTCGGCTGTGGATAATAAGAAGCGCTGGCGCGAAATTGAAGATTATCGGATGGGTCTATTCTACACACAGCTGCAATCTACTTTGATAAAGTACAGGGGAAATTATACGGACGCATGGCGGTACAAGGCAAGTTACCCTTGTGTGAACAACGTTGGTTATATTTCCTAGGCAGCGTTTCAATATTGGAACTTGCCGGTTGTTAAATACTCCATCCTGAGAGCCATTCATCGTCGTGAAATGGCAACCTCAAGACCCATCGGCTTCCGTAGAAACCCTTCACGCGTCTCCATGACACCCTGTCGCAAAACAACACCGTACCGCTTAATCCAAGTCGAAGCAATCAACCGCATCTGCATTTCGGCCACGTTCCTCCCCACGCAGGACCGCGGGCCGTGACTAAAGGGAATAAATGCGTTCTTTTGCTCGTCCGTCACGGTCTCCCATCTCTCGGGCTTGAAGTCGTCGGCGTCGGGTCCCCAGATCTCCTTGGAGTGGTGGATGGTGTAGGTCGGGACGCTGAGGACGGTGCCGGGGCCGAAGTATCGTCCGTGGAGAGTGATGCCGCGGGAGTTGGGTGGGATTTCTCGCGGTAGACCAATGCCCGAAGGCGAGTGATATCGCAATGTTTCGTTGATGGCGTGTCCGAGGTATGGAAGCTGCTTGACCTGATCGTAAGTGGGAACCGTCTCGTCCCCGGGCACGGCCGCGTCGATCTCTTCCTGCAGCTTCTGAAGGACCCCTGGCGTTCTGACGACGTTGTATAGAAGGGCACAGGAGGAATTCGAAGTAGTGTCGCTACCCGCAATCAACTGCGTCAAGGCCTCGGCAGTAAGCTCAGCTCGACCGAGAGGCTCTCCCTTCTCATCTCTTCCGTCCATCAGTCGAGACAGGAGATCCTTCCGGTTGATATCCGGCGGCCGCTCGAGTCGCTCACTGACACAAGCGATGGCAATTCCCGCTAGATTCTCGACTGCTTGCAGGCCCTGGCTGAAGAAGGGATCCGGCAGCCATTTCGCATACGGCTTCAGCCAAGGGACGCATCCAAGCGTTGCTGAGACCTCGCCGCGGCGGTTCATGATCTCGCAGGCAGGGGCATAGATGGCGGGGCTTGTCGGGGTGGCCTTGACTTCGGCGATGTCTGCTCCGGCGGTAATCATGCCTGGTCTGTTGTCAGCACAGTGTCCATGTTGGATGACTCGATCCTCGGCTACTAACCGAATGGCTTGCCGAATGCCAAGTCGGAGATGGTGTCGAAGGCTAGGTAGTTGACTACAGGACGTCAGTGATATGTAGATTGTTGGGTTTGGAGTACATACACCAAGCTAGGCATTCTACGTCGGCAGAACCATCCGAGTTGGTAGATCGCTGCACTATGGAGTCCCATTGCTTCACCCACAGCTCGAGGTTCTGACGGATATATGGCTCGAATTCGACGATGGACTTTGGTGCAAAGGTGTGAGAGACAATCTTTCTCTTGCGGGAGTGCTCAGCTCTATTTCTAGTGTTGAACAGGCCGCGATGGATCGAGACGAAGGGGTCGTAGTAGTCACTGGTTGGTACATGAGCGAATTGATACAATTACCTGGATATATTCTATGGCAAAACTCACGATTTGAGAAACCCGTTTCCGTGGCCGTAGATGGCCTGGATGGCGCTGGCATCGGCGATGCTAACGTGGTGCGGGGCAATGCGCACAACAGGGCCCAGCTTCTTGTGGGCCTTGTCGACCAATTCGTACCGTTTGCCTCGTCTACACGCGGAAAAGAGCCAGAAATTGCTGAATTGGGCTCCGAAGGGGGCGGGAATCCCTCGTAGAGATGCAAAGGTAACCAGGTACGAGAACAGATAAACGCCAACGAGACCGACGAGGGCCACGAGGGGGGCCCAGGGAGAAATGAGCACGCTCAGTACAGCCATTATGTCTTTTAATGTCAGTCAAAAGCAATTGGTAACTCCTAGTTAATCCCATAGTCTCAACGAGCCAGTTTAATATTTATATCTGTCCGTCCCAAATGACGTCGATGTCGCCGCAATTGTCCACGCAGAAGCCCAAGGCCAATGGGAACAGACGCAAATGCTGCAACTGCCGACACACCTCACAGAGCCCTGCTCCAGGCTCGAGCCTCCACGGAACCCCGCAGTTTCTGTTGGTGCGGATGCCACTCTCGGCAGCGGCTCCTCGGCCGGGAATCAGGACGGCAAATTCGCCGACGCCAAGAATCGCGACTTTTCTCCGGGGAGTTGCGACAAGGTTGCTTGCTTCGGATAACCGGCACTGATGGCCACAAGAGATGTTGGCTCGCTTGAGATGTAGCCACATATTCTATGGCTAGACGATCGATTTAAAGTTATTCCGTGAATGATTTCAGCCCAGAGTGTCCCCGGCTTGTCTCGTCCTGCTGCTCCGATCCGCTCCTCCTCAACCCGTCCCAGGCTATCCTACAATAGTCGGCAATGCCCCATGCTCTCCTAGGCCAGGTGGATATGGCTTAACTAACGTCATATTGAAGTCCTCAGTAATTCATAGCCTACATCATATGCCAGAATAAAAAAAATGTTGGTGTTGGCGTTGCAAGATAAATGTCAGAACTCTTCCTCTGCTATGTCCTCTCGGCTTCGCGCCTCGGGATATTGAACCCCGCTCCCGTCTCGTCCGGAGGTTTAACAGCAGGCCAGGTCATCAGATCGACGCCGATTGGCTGTGTAGCGGTACATCAGCGCGTAGTCATACTGGAAGCACTCGCGTTCAGTGGGAAATGCCCTGTCACGGCCATGTCTTCCGTGGCCTGATCACCCCTCGTCGTCGGATGTCTCTTTTCATCTGCATCATCTCGAAAACTGCCCCAAACGACCTCAAGCCATCGGATTGCCCTCGCCTGCCACCTGCAAACGCACACACAGCCCTTACTTGTCATTCTTACCATCCTCTACGATGGCATCCGCGACAGAGCTCACCTACCAAGATGTCTCCGGGCACTCCACCAAGAAGGACCTCTACGTCGTCATCCACGACAAGGTCTACAACTGCTCAAACTTCATCGACGAGCACCCGTACGTCTGTCCGAGCCCATCTAATGCCCCTGAACGCTCCTATTCTCTATTCGGCCACTTTGCGCTGCCAATACTGGCCCGTAAAACCAGACACGCATGAGCTGACGCTGAAAATACAGTGGTGGTGAGGAAGTCATGCTCGACGTCGCTGGCACAGATGCGACCGAGGCATTTGAGGACGTCGGCCACAGCGACGAAGCTCGGGAAATACTCGACAGCTTACACGTTGGCAACTTGAAACGCGTCGTGAGACACAGACCACACCCGCATCTCTGACAGGATACTGACTCGTCTCCATGTAGCCCGGCGACCAAGAGCCGAAGGACCAGCGTTCAGCCTCCAAGTCGGCCACCAAGCAGTCGTCTGGTGGTATAAGTATCGTGCTGTATGCCATCGTGATTACCGGCGGCATTGCCGCTGCGCTTCTTTACACGTATCTACAAGAGCAGAAGGATATCGTGATTCCGGAGGAGGCGTAACGTGAAAAACTTCGACTCAAGCAGCGTGCGATGGTTCTGCGACGGATGTTACATGTGGATTCACTCTGTTATTGATTTTTGGGAAGGAAATGACTGCAGTTTCTTCATGTCTCACCCCCGAGTCCTATCGTATTAGATAGTATGCAGACTGAAGAGTTTCGTTTCTTATCTGGAGTGTCTAGAAGACAGAAGTCATACACAAGTTACATCCGAGATATACTCAAACATACTGACGTTCGTTTTAACTATAGACCTGAGTGAGATCCAAGTGAGACCCGAGTTTTCTACATACCAAGTCACGCTAAGTTCAGGACCTGATGCAACCATCATGTCACAATTTAAAGCAAACTTCAACGCAACTTGACCATCCTAATCTGAGTATTCTTTTAAGATGTCAATATGAGTCGGCTTTATGACATGAGAGCTAAGCAGGTATCTCAGAACGGTGAGTTCCGAAGGGAAGTGAATGTACACCTTGATCTCCTCCTGTCTGCTGAACCGTTCATAATACTCTGGAACCTCCTCAATCCTAATAGTGACAGACTCAATGAAATGGGTACTAGCCTCTCCACCCGCGATAAATCTTACCAATTCGCCTGCAAATATACCAGGGATGACAACGCCGCTGTGATAAGACAAACCCTTGGTGAAGAACTCAGTAAGCGGGAAGGAAACATCGGGAGACAGCCTCTCTGCGTTGGGTACGGCCGCAGTGTCATTCTGCGCCATGTGCACTCCAATCTGGCCGATGCCGCCGTGGGTTGCGACAACGCGAACCATGATGCCCTGTTGTAGCTCGCCCTGAGCATTGACGGCTTCCATGCCCACACAATCGATAGCTCGTACAACTCCCATTGGTTCTAGAGCAAGGATCTATTCAATAGGGTCCGACTCGTAGAAGTTAATCGGGAACGCCCCAATCGAAGCTGCTCGTTCCAGACGCATGGGTACATGATCGACCGAGCACACGCGGGATGATCCACGACGGAGCTTCGCCGAGTGGGCAGCTAGAAGTCCGACTGGGCCGGCGCCAAAGACAGCAACGGTGTCTCCGGCCTCGAAGCCAGACCAGGTTACGGCTGACCGTCACATGGCTAACCAATAGAAGGGACTTCCGAAAGAATGGTTGAGGCTTATTAAAGCTAGTAGCACTGCCATGTCCGATACCAATCATGAACATGAAAGATCTCCTGGCACGACGGAGCCTCCCCAATGACGAATACCGTGAACGCCAGCAATCGATCATGGCAGCAATCCTAGATCCCTGACGCCTGACGAGAGCAACGACAGTCATGACGGTAGCGAGCAGAGCAAATGTTAGCGGGTATAGCACGTATCCCCCCTACCCCTAACCCTCGCAGTCAGACGCATTCCCGACGATCCATAGGAACGGCTGGAGTGGCACCGAAGAGACTCCACTTGGGATGAGGAGCAGTATCAATTCAAGAGAATTTTCCTCGAGGAACACGCCTCATAAACAAGGTCAGGACAGAACGTGAAGATGGGGAAGGCGACAGAAGAATCCGGGAAGAGCTGGAGGAAACACGAATACTTCGATGAACACTTCCCAAGACCCAGAAAGTACATGGAGACAGATGGGGGAGTACGAATTTGGGATGAGGCACTGTAATCTTTAGTGAAAGAGTATGACGCAGGAACAGATTGAGGCCTAGGACTGAGAGGCCCTTTCAAGATGGCTAAGAATAGGAAGAACAGCGAAAGAGGGGGATACCAATGAAGGGTATTTGCGGTCCGTCGCTGACCCAAGAATATGTCGACGCAAAACACTGTGCCTTAGTAGATGATCTGGGAGTCAGCCGCGAGGAACAGACTGAACTTGTTCGAATGTTTGGTTTCAAGCCGGACCCAGGTATAGTCAACGCTCCAGCCTCTGAACGTGTATCGCCACCACGAGCATCGTCACGTCGGTCACAGAAGGACACATCTCGCAGGACCCTCTGGGAAGATGGCCAGGCCGTCTAAACAGATCGACGAAGCAGTCGAGTGTGCCTAGTGTGGCTCCAAACAGCCCGTTCACACAAGTCATCTTGGTACGGTGGCCCCAGTCGGAGAGGCCAGAATCACGCAGGAGACCTTTGTCCTCTACTAGTCCTAGGCTAATGAGATGATACTCTCTACCTCTACCTAATAAACCCCATGAAGCGCTGAAACACTAGAAGTAAATCGGCATTTACTTAATTATGCTTGAATGTCAGGCCAAATCCTATTATGTTTTAATTCGGTAGACATAGCACAATAATTCTGATGGGAAGATCGAAGTTTTTCTATGCTATACTAGAAGCTTCGGGAGCACGTCTCAACTAGACTGGGATGTGGTTCTTCAGTAATAGGCTAAATACGCATACAATGCTATTGTTATGCACTGCACGTAATGAGGGAAGGGGAAACTACTTTGTACCACGGAACGGACTTTGAGTCTGATGGAATGGAACCCTTGACTGGGAAGTTGCAGCACCAATAGGGAGGCACCCGGCACCTATCCCTTGCAACACCTGCAGGTTGTGCCCTTGTTCCTGTAGACATGCTGGCTTATCACACCTCATATCACTCCACTGGTCTCTGTCAAGACAAATTTTATGCTTCTTGTGCATAAGTCCAAGCGACCAACAACACAGCCATGCAGATTATTCAGCTCTTGGCCAACCCCGATAGGCTGACCGTAAGGAGGCCGTCGAAAGGTCGCCAGAATCGTGTTGGTCGTTGGTAATTTTCAACCCCTCATTCTCCTCAGTTCTGTGTTGATTCGAGTTCCTCTCGCGAATTTCCATCGTGATACTGACCTTGAGCTTTGAAGCAATGATTGACGAGAGCGTTCCAGCGGCGACATCATCGCTGCCAAGGGCAGCCGATGCGCCTGCGATCGAGGTCGGAGACGATGAGATTGTCGATGATGGCGACTCGGCTCTTGGCTCCGAAGCCAGCAGCTCGTTGGCATCCATCAGTTCAAGCATTCTAGAGTATCGAACCATGCACGGGAGAACCTATCACTCTGACAGGGGAACAGCGCAGTACTGGTAATTGATGAAGCTTCCCAGCGACCAAATGCTATCGGCAAGCTAACCATTCTGAGGGCGCCCAACGATGAGCGACAGAATGAGGTTATGGATCTCCAGTACGACGAGCAACCACGTCGGCATAAGAAGCGACGCTTACTCTCATAGTCACCATCTCCTGACACTCGCATCCGATGAAAAACTTCATCATGCCCCCTTGCGGAAGGACATCGAGGTCTAATCAACTTGAAACTTCGGAAGTGAAGTAAGCATGCTGACTCTTCTCAGAAAGCTCTGGACATTGGAACCGGGACAGGTAAGATGTCCAAACAATCCGAATTCGCCATGTCACAATTCTTACCCCGTTTCTCAACATCTAGGAATCTGGGCTATGTGTGTTTTGAAACCATCCTAAAAGCCAGAAAAAAGGATAATAACGACCCTTACAGCGACTTTGCCGACGAGTTTCCTGCTACCGAAGTCATCGGCACAGATGTCTCTCCTATCCAACCCTCTTGGGTCCCAGCCAATTTGAAGTTGCAAGTGTTTCTACAATCATCATATATGATATTTATTGACAGAGTCTGGTTGCCTTTAGCGAGATCGACGACTGCACTCAACCATGGACTTTCCGCTCTGATACTTTTGACTATGTTCACATGCGCTACCTAGTGGGAAGCGTCAAAGACTGGGTTAACCTCTACCAGCAAGCATTCCGTGTATGCAAGCCCGGAGGCTGGGTTGAAAGCTTCGAGGGCATGCCGATTATGCAGAGCGATGACGATACTGTCCCCGAGGATAGCGCCATGGCCGGCTGGGGCAAGACGTTTATCGAGGCCGGAAAGAAACTGGGGCGGACATTTACTGTCGTTGATGATAATACCCAAGAAGAGGGCATGCAAGCAGCTGGTCTAGTCGATATTGAATCCCGTATCTTCAAGGCAAGTGTCTGTCATTTACATGTGCGAGTTGAAGTATGCTAACTAAAATATCTTGTAGGTACCCATTGGACGATGGCCCAAGGATCCTTCATTTAGGAACATCGGTCCTTTTGCTCAGGAAAGCCTAGAGGGAGATACTGAAGGCCATGTCCAACACGTAGCTGCTCTCGCTTGGGGCTGGTCGAAGGAAGAAGTCATCCTCTACTGCACAAAGCTACGCAAGGAGATTCGCTCCAACAAGCATCACCCTTATTACCGCATCAAGATTGTCTACGGTCGAAAGCCGGAGCCGGAGTCGTGAGCTGATGCGGCACCCGAGAGCTTTTAGCATGCAAAGGAATAGAGTCTTAGTGATGGCGAATAAGAGCATCGAGCTATACCAACAACAAAGATTGTGAAATCTACGCATATTTTGAGCAGTTTATTATTTTATATCTCAAAACAACAGAAATAAGGCGTGAACATGGTCTCTTGGGCATTGTCTTGAAAAGCGGCCTAAATGCACAGGTTCCTTCGGCTTTAACTTTGAGTTACTTAGCTAATTCGACTGACTGGATGAAGTTTCTTATTGTAAGGCATAGATGAATTAGAAGGGTATTTGTGACAAGGTTAGAGCTTCTTTACTTTCTCTCAACTACAGCCTTCGGAGCAAACTGTCTAGCTGTAATTAAATCCAGAAGCTAGAGTATCATAATCACTTATGCCTCTGTGCAGGAAATTACCCACATATCCACCACTATAGCCGCTGTGCCGGAGGGTGGCGAGTACTGGGGACAAGGCCTTTAACGTGTGTTGGAACATATACCACTGAGTATCTCCACTTCATGGCAAGCCTCACGCTTAGCAGACGTCCTTGGCGGCGTTACCGGTGATGGCCCAGAAAATATTATCAGCGCAAGGAGACTCGCGAACAGAGTTGCTGTTGACCTCGACTTCGAAGAAGATGCCACTAGTGTTGGGAAACTCGTCGCGTGCCGAGACGCGGACCTGTCCTCCACCGTTGATCACACCGTCCCTGATGGCGAGGTTGTAGCAATTCTCGATGAGAACGGCGTTGTTTCCGTTGTTGGCAAGGTCGATGTACTTGATCTCAGCGGCACCGGACATGGAGACGCAGAAGATACCACGGCCGCCGCCTCGCGAGACTACTCTGTCAACCCAGACATTGGTTGTGGTGTATTGACCGTCGCCGAGCTGTCCGTTATTGTTGGCGAAGCGGAGGGTAGCATAGCCCGTGCCGGTGCCAACATTGTTGCCTTCAACGTATCCAACCCAAGCGTTAATAGTCCTCTGGAGAAGCAATCCACATTCGCCGACATTGCGAGCAATGACGGAGGTAATGTCCAGGCCATCAATGTTCCAAGTTTCAACAGCATGACTACCAGCACCGGTAACGGTAATAGTTCCCATTGTGACGTCGTAGTTCCAGGCAGCATCACGATCAAAACGGATGCCCAAGCCGCCACTGAGATTGAGCTTGATCTCGCCGAGGTTCAAGTTGCGGGTGCCAGAGAAGCGTAGGCCAAAGTATGGGTTGCCGGTCATGCTTAAGTAGGGGATCTTGACATCCCTCTGATCAATGACCTCGATGGCGCCGCGACCGGACCTAGTAGCGACATTAATGGTGCCGCAGACCTCAAACGTCTTGCCGCTAGTCACGGTGATGGTGGAGGCGCCGATGCTGCCCGAAGACCGAACTACGACACGCTGGCCGCTGCTAATGCGGTCGAGGGCAGTCTGAATGGCGAGACGGTAGTCGGAACCTCTGTATACGCTGGCTCCGTTCACCGTAGCAGTGAAGGTACCAGAGCCAGAGACGACTCCTTGAGGTGAGCCATCACCACAAGCAGCGTTGACGGCGCTGACGCAAGCGAGTACTGCCGTGACGATAGAGGAGAGACGAAGCATGATAATTTCCTTGGCGAATGTTATAGTTGCAGTGCTGAGGGACTGGGTGGATGCCTCTCTCTTCGCCGAGGAGTGGCAGGCTAGCCCGTTTATAACATATTTCAACTGAACCTAAGGGATCCTCGATTCAGCTGCAAGCTTCCTTTTAGTCATGATGGGTGGGATTTAAGGTAATATCATAATCCTCGAACAGGATCCAAGAAAGGCTGTGCCAAGCATGTCGGATATAGGGGTCTAACATGCGGCCGTATCGCGGAGCAGCGAAGCCGGAAGACTTGTCTCCGGCATCCATTCCGAACTTCCTAGTGGTACATAATTAACATGGTAATGTTGACGGAGAGGAACGACCAATCTGACGGAACGTTATTTCTCCGCGACTGGGACGGCGAATGTGACATGGCCCCTACATTAGTCAAGACTTGGCACCCTTTCAACCTATCACCGGAGAGCATGGAGTCACTGTAGGGTCATTAGTCGACTGGGAATATAGGGCTCCCTCTGCCATTTGGGGAAGGTCGCTAACCTCTCAGGTTATGCTTAGGTCCTAGACCAGGGTTGCAGAAGCTTGGGTCGGGGGACTGATGATGGTGCTCAGACATTCGTTAATAAATTCCAAAGTTGAAACCTATATTGCTTGGCAACAAGACGACATTTCTATTCGATATCTGGGAGGATCCTTCTATGAAACAAATTGTAATCTTGGGTCGGAATTACCACAGGCTATCCTTTGTGTGTAATGCTCAACCGTACAGTTTATCAACCTCACTTCAGTTTGCTGCGGGTGGGAGGTATAGATACATGTTTGCATAACGACCGTCTTTCTGTGGCCGTAGAGAGTAACTTTCTGATTCTTGAATTCGAACCTAAAGACCGAGACACCCACTATAAGACTGTATTCGTTTCTACCAAGGCCAGGACATGAGATTAATGCTGATCGTGTCTCGACGCTCCACCTCGGCCATGTTTTCCTGGACTAATTCTGCCAACCGGGATTTCCTGGTCGACGGGTGCCTGTTCGACGCTGACAGAAAGAGAACTGTTGCTGTCAGTTTGGGTAATTGGCGGGATGGTGTGTTTTGGTCTTGAGGACGTGTTCTAAGAATCTGCCACCCGCTTCCGCAATATCAGCAGATAGTCAAGCATGTTAGTGCACGTTGAACAATGCTTACTTAAGATTAGAATAGAGAAAGATTATAAAGAACATATTACTTTTTGTATAACATATAAGCTCTTTGAGTAGCTACTCTTATTAAAGGAGAATTCTACATTATTATAATTATTCTTATATTTAATCTATAATTTGTTTACTTATGATCACTCTATTATAAACTGCAATGTTATCTCAAGCCGATCAAGAACTTATTCCCTCTCTTCTCTTACGCGCCTCGCCCAGCCCGGCGTGATATAGACGACTTGTTCAGAACCTCGCAATCTGACTCTACAGAATATCCCTTGTCCAAATCTTCTAGCGCCGCTCAGCTTCGACAGCGCGCAGGACCGCCTAGGGTCAGGCACCGTTGTCGAGGTCTTCCGAGTCAGCATGAACCAAGACGATGTAAAGCCACGCAACGTAGCCCCTCAGAACAATTCTAACCGTCCGTCTCGCAGAAGGTCAAGGTCTTTGCTTTGAAGAGATTCCGTGACAGACCTACAAGGGACGACTACGAGAACGAGAAGTATGTGCTCAAGGCGTTGGCTGCCATCCCACACCGACACAGTGTCTGTTTTCTGTCCGCCTGGGTTGGCCCCGATGCCCAGTGCATACTCTTTCCGTTGGCGGCGGGGGATCTTCGAGGTTTTCTGGAGAGCGGCTCCCCGCCGTCCTCGCCGGAGCCGTGGGTTTTTGAACAGATGCTAGGTGTCTGCGACGGCATCTGGTACACGCACGAGCACGTCAACACATAAGCGGAAGACCAGCTGGCCAAGAGAGTCGGCTTCCACCACGACTTGAAGCCAGCCAACATCTTGCTCTTCATGGGCGCCTCAGACACGTCGGCAACCTGGAAAATCTGCGACTTCGGTTCGGACGCAGTCGAGTATCTCGCCTCGGATTCGTCTGAAGACGTCTACAACCGCAAGGCCTCTACGGGAGACCCGGTTTACAGCGCACCCGAGTATATCGTGGACGGCAAGGTATTCCGCCCAAAGGATGTATGGAGTCTTGGATGCATTTTTCTTGAAGTTTTCACGTAGGCTTTCTCTCCCAGTGTTGGCGAAGTCGATCGCTTTCGAGAAGCAAGACACATCTTCATTCCGGAGAGCTTCAACAACAGAGCGGTATATTGGGCGATGGGTCAATATGGTAAGCCATATATTTATCTAGCTTTCATTCAAACGCTGGACTCTCTGCGATCCTTGTTTCTAAAGAATACGTCGTCTTGCATATAGTAGTACTGCCCAGGTGCGACGGTCGCTGAAGGTAATATCGACCTCCAGGTGTTGCGTTCTCATCATCCGATCCCGTGTTACCGCCATCTGAATCGTTCCTTCGAGCTGTGAAGCTAGTCGCCGCTCTTGGTAAGACAGCAGTGCAGTCGGTAAGATTGTTGATGTTGTTCGCCGAGGAAACTAGGACAGACATAAGCCCTTGCGTAATCAGCGTGCCAAGTCAACTGTCCGAGTGAGGTATCCTGTGATAAAGGTTAGCCCAGGGTAAAGAGACAGCACTAGCATTCGGGCACACAGCATAGGTTTGGAAGAATGTAGCTAGTTCTTCACTGCTCGCCATTTTATCGTCGCTGTGGAGTCGGAAAACATTACCAGACGGTGTTAGTGAACCAATCTTCTCGACTGAGGAAAGCTTCTGACCTAGAAGGTGAGTCTGTAAACACGTCTTGGTAGTAAGTAATATCCCAAATTCCATGAGTAGTATCCATCGGCGCACCAGCGCGGTTGGTGTCGACAAAGGACTGCTCAGCTACAGTGTGCGCACCAACGAGAGCAACTAGGTCCCGCGTGCCAAGCGTCTTGTTCGCGAAAACCTCAATTATTCGGTATACCGAAAACTTGTGCGTTATTATCAGTCCCGCAGGCGGCTCGTCGTTATCAGCCCTTCCGATGAAGGTGAGCATGCGTGGCCTAAGCGGACAGACAACGACAACCACGTTGTGTATAAACTGGACAAGGTCGCCCGCGCTCATGTCGAAGTCCTAGTATCGGTCTAGCATCTCGAGGCCGGCCTCTCGGATGTCCTGCGTTCCATTGTTCACTGGTCGGGATATTTCGCCCGAGCTTAGAAGAAGTCTTCCGTCGGCGCCGCCTCTGCGAGAAGTTTGGTACCAGGCGCTAGCATCGTGGAAACCCAATCGTACTGCTTGTCGCGGGAGTCTGTTGCAGGTTCGTTGTTCTCGAAGAGTATCTCGGTCAAGTCGGTTTGTATGTAGTACTCTTCTTCCTACTTCTGTTGTTGCTCCGTCTGCCAGATCGCCAGTCATTTGCTGTGACTGCGCAGCATCTTGTCGACGCGCGAGTTCGTGCAAGAGCTTGTAAGAGCCTGGGAAGGCATAGACGATGGACTAACTCAACGCCACCAAGAGGAGAACGAGCTTCATAGCTGATATGGGGAGGACGAGTGAGGGACTGTGGAGTAGTGGAGGCGCTTAAGAGAAGTATGTTTACGATGAAGAACGAGAGACGTCATACTGCCATGTTGAAAACATTGCGACGGATATTCAGATCTTTGGCAGCCCGGAGACAATCCCAAGCTACGAATATCAAAAGACGCGTAATCATGTAAGTGATGTTCCTGGCCTTACCGGGCAAGCAAATGCTCGGCACACACCCTTGCGCACTACGTAGTTTAGGGGCTGCAGACCAGACAACTGTAGGCTCATCACCATGTGAGCGACACTGAGGTCTCGGCTCAAATCTTTTAGTTCTCTTTCTCGTCTACAAGCTTAAAACCTTAAGTGGCGGCTTTAACTAAGTTAGTTGAAAGATGGAATTGCCGCTTAAGGGGTTCCGACACGTCTTGTTACAGACTACTTACTGTAGGTTTGTTGGCACTCGGATGATCGACCATCCACTTGCCCATCCCCCCCCCGAAGTAAAGTAAGTAGACATGCTGGCTGCGTAGTCAACGCGTTGAAAGAACGAAAACGTCAACGCTGCTGCAAGGATGCCAACTGACCCAACTGAGTAGCCCAAGCTGAGGCCTCCTGATGAATTTGTCATCACATTCTTCCTTCCGGAGTCTACCATCGGATTTAACAAACCAGAGAAGAGTCTCAATTCCGACAGCCCCACCTGTCAGCAACCTGCCCGCTCGTCCTCCACTAAGAGCGAAGTAGCGTCAAATCTCCATCTGGTCCCACGAAGTAATGAGTAGGTAGTCCATGCTCACAACATCCCGGCATCAGTCTTTCGGTTCTTTGTCGGTCGTTGGTTCCAATGCCAAGATTCTGTCCACGTAACCTTAGGTGGGGAAAATCAGAGGAATGCCCCTAGACATTAAACAAGGACAGCTCTGGAGCGAGAAACACGACGTGTCTCGGAGAACAGCCGATCGGGCTGCGGGCCCCAGGAAATCAGATCGCAGTCTAGTCCCGAGCCTAAGTTAACCATATTTACATAGTAAGTCCTCTTATTCGCGACCATAAGGTTCAGCGGAGACTCTAACCCATGACCTCGTCGCGCACAGCCACAACACCCTACGCGTACTCCAATACTGTGATACTGCTTGGCACTTGGCGCTGACGTCAACTAATTGCTTGACCGCAATATCTATCGCTTTGCTGAAAAATATAGGAAAATGCCTTCTCTTTCTTACCTTAATCTATTAATCGCCTGATCCGGATCGGCGAGGAGTTGTGTGACAACCTTTTTCTTTCTGCAATAAAGGTCTTCCCGCTCTTGTACCGCCCTTGATGCAATACCCTTGCTCGGGAAAGAACCCGCGACATCTGACAAGGATCACTTGGATATGTTGCGCAACGCTGCCCTGACCACACTGCTCGCCAGACAATCTCTACAAGCAGCCAGTTCCAGTGTGAACAATGAGGACCTAGATCCGCTCAGGTTGAATGCAGACGGCACCTTTCAGATCAGTATTTTCTCCGACTTGCACTTTGCACAAGGTTCATCTACCAGTCCATCCAAACCACGCGTCTCGTTACTAAATATGACCAGATGCGTCGGGCTCAGGTCCAGACCAAGATCGTGCCTCGGTCAAGGTCATGAGCGACATCCTCGACTTCGACCCGCCCGATCTAGTCGTTCTCAACGGCGACCTTATAAATGGAGAAGACACCTATCGTGAAAACAGCACCCACTACATCGACCAGATCGTGGCACCCATGGTTGACCGGAATCTGACCTGGGCGACTACGTACGGAAACCATGACCACAACCGCAACATCAATGGCGAGGGCATCTTGGAGCGCGAGCATATGTGGCCCGGGGCCCGAACCAGCGCCATGATCAATACGACCATGTCTGGAGTCACTAATTACTACCTGCCTGTCTACGCATCGAATTGCACTACAGTTGAAGATTGCACTCCCGAGCTCCTCTTGTGGTTCTTCGATAGTCGGGGAGGCCGTTACTACCAGGGCGGCGCTCAACCCAACTGGGTTCACTCGGATGTGGTAGAGTGGTTCGAGGATACCAATGCCGCTCTGGTCGAAGAATACGATACGGAAATCCCATCACTTGCCTTTGTGCACATTCCCATCCACGCCACTTACGTGTTCCAGCAAGAAGAAGGACCTGACAAGAATTACCAACCCGGCATCAACCAGGAATCCGTCGTGCAGCAGGGAGACGGATGGTGCGCCGAGGGAGACGACAGCGGGAATTGCAGCTATGGAGATCAGGACGATCCTTTCATGCGCGCCCTGGTCGCGACCGAGCGCATCATCGGGCTCTTTTACGGTCACGATCATGGGAATTCCTGGTGCTACAATTGGAACTCCCGCATCTCTGACATGACGATCACTGGCAACGGAATCAACCTCTGCTACGGCCAGCACACGGGCTATGGGGGCTACGGAGACTGGATTCGGGGCGCGCGCCAGATCATCGTCACGCGAGAAGGACTCAGAAACAATACGGTCGACTCCTATATCCGCTTGGAGTCGGGCGAGAGCGTGGGCAGGGTGTCGTTGAACTCGACCTTCAATACGGACTACTATAATTCAACGTCGAACCAGAAAACGTATCTCTCGGACATTTTTAGTGCGGGTTCTTTGATCCAGCCTAAAGTCTTTTCTTTCTATTCCTCGCCTTTGATACTAAGCTTGGCGACAGTCATGTGTTTGAGCATGTAAAAGTTGGTCTTTCTTACTTCTTGGCTACTCGCCTGCGTTACTGTCGAGCTTCCTGCATAATATGTATACTATTAGTTCCTACATATCACACTAAGCACGACATAGCACATCGCGATATACATTACCTCCTTGATATACGCAATTGAATGCGTGGTAACGAGGCATTGGCAATGAATCATGAAGTCTTGTACAAAGCTACCCTATAGACCTATAGAGCATAGGAAAGTCACTCATCAAAAAACAAGATTCCTTTGAACTAATGGCACTTAACCCTAATTAATGCTAGGAATCACACTTTCTTTGCGTGATCATAGCTTCAAACCAGCTATGCTGACTGCAAGGTCTGACTCAAAGTCTGGAACGAGTTGCCCAACAGACATCTTCCATGACGAGTAGCTGTTTCATAGGGTCCATTGAGACAAGTAGAGGCTTTCGGACAGCCGTCTTGTAAGCTGGACAGATGGTGGCAACTAGATGTTCTTTTACACGGCTCAAAGCGGTGTCCGGGCGCCATTGGTCGCGTCTCATTGTTTTGCAATCAGTAAGCAACAGGTAGATAAGCTTGCCCTCATCAGTGCCGATAGACATACACATTCAACTACCCAGAGTAATACTCCCAGCAAGTCCTTGAAACGTCGAGAAACCCAAGCATCAGGCACTACATTTTACGTAAACGCTCTGCAACGGAAGGCACACCGTCTCAAAATCCTATGATGCCATTAATTCTACTGCAGGGCTATTCATGGGTTCAATAAATGTGGCGGAAGTGGGGCCTCGCCTCGAGTGATCTAAAGAGACGTCCGAACAGCCGGCCTGTGGCCATCCACACGCGAAGCTTGTGGGAATCTCATCGAGCTGCGCCCCGTGCTTTTCCAGTGCCCGTGCTAGGGAATAGACCGGGTCCACACTACTTGACTTCAGTTTATGACACACCGCGTGGCTCAGACAACTGACTCTTATATAGTCGTCATATCCAGCTTTCATGTCCTAGCCTTCTTCGAATCAAACAGCAGAGAAGATTACCAAAATGGAGGACCAGTACCTATTGCCCGGCAACGAGCCACGCCCATCGCTTGCAACACGCATGAAAGAGTACGAAGCGGCGACAGAAATCCACCTCGAACTATCCCAACCCGCCATCCTCCGACTTGACGGCCATACCTTTTCAAAATTCACAGCCCCATTTGCCAAGCCTTTCGATGAGCGACTGCACACGGAGATGGTAAAGACTTGCGCCGATCTTCTGGATGCATATCCGGCTGCCAATCTTGCCTACACACAGTTGGATGAAATCACCCTTGTGTTCCCAGAGGGAGTTGGTAGCTTCGACGACCGTGTTATGAAGATCGCCACGCTCGCTACTGGCTTTTTCTCCGTTCATTTCTATTCACACCTCATGGTCGCAATGGCCGAGACGCCTGAGCCGGCTTTCAAGGAATTTGCCTCCATTCCACTCCCTCACTTCGATGGCCACATATTCAACGTTCCGAGTGTTGAGGAGTGTATCAACAATATACTATGGCGATGCCGGGGTAATTCCATCCGGAACAGCGTATCGGCCTTTGCGCGGAGCTTCTTCTCGACAAGGCAGCTGCATGGAAAAAATAAGGACCAGATGCTTCAGATGGCTGAGTAAGAGAAGGGTGTTATGTACGAGGAGTCTGTACTAAAGTGGGCACTGGAGGGATCGGTTGTGAAGAATAAACTCGTCAACGTGGAAGCGGTAGACATGAAAACTGGTGAACCAGTTACTGCAGTGGCGGACAAGGACAAGGTGCGAGGTTAGGGGAATGACGGAGTTTTCGGATGAGAACTTGGCCCTAGTGAGAGAGATAAGTACTGGTCTGAGCCCTGAGGTACTATCATTTTGGAGTGACCTTCATCACTACGATAGGTATCAAGAAGATAAATACGTCAATCTCTATCGCAGTAACCACGCAGGGCATGAGGAATTCATAAGCTGTTTCGAGATAAAGAGACGTAAGTCAAGAAAAGATCACCATGCCATCAGGTCTATCTTCCGCCAGCGCTTCTTCTAGGCTTCTTTCAAGCAGAAATAGACAGCATATTCTAGCCCTAACTCCATCTGAGAACCGCCTTCAGGGTCTTTCCACTCTTGGCATCCTTAACTGCTTGGTTGAAATCCTTCATGTCATATACAGTAATCAAGTTCTCAATGGGATAGTTTCCCTTGGCATGCTCCTTCATTAAGAAAGGGATTAGCTATACACATATCAGCTTTAGTTCATCATCAAACACTTGTAGAGGTAAGCACCTCTGATGGAACTGCATTTCCTTCGCAACAACCAACCTATTGTCGACCGTTGACGACATGGGCAAAAAAATCAATGCCAGCTCGCTTCCCCGAGTAAATGTGATTGTCAGTTGAAGGTTCCTCAGAAGTAGTCATCAAACTACTGGAGCGACTTACAGCTGGCGCTCCCACGGTGGCAGCTTTGCCTCGTGATCCAAGGCTATCGACCATGTTCTGAATAACTGCCGGCACACCGGAACAGTCCACAGCATAATGAATACCGTTCGGCGGCGAGATCTGTTGGATCTTCGCAACAACCTCTGGATCATTGCCTAGAATCGTCTTGGTGGCTCCAAGTTTCGTGGCTAGATCAAGGCGAGATTGCTGGAGGTCAATAGCGATGATCTCCCTGGCCCCGCGCATCTTGGCAGCCATCACAGCGCTCATTCCCACAGACCCGACACCGAAGATAGCGACTATTTTGGCCGCTTTGACGTTTAGAGTATTCAGGATTGCTCCCGCGCCCGTCTGCAGTCCACAGCCGAGCGGAGCAAACAGAGCGAGATCTGTATTGCTGTTCATTTTTACCAGACTTGACCGATGGGCAACTGTGTGACGGGCGAAGGAACTTTGACCAAAGAAGCTGCTGTACATGTCTTCTTTCTCGCCCTTGGTATTTATCGAAAAGATCGCAGAGCCATCGCCGCGTTTGCCGCCAAAGTTGAGCGAGACGAAGGAGTGACAGTACGCGGGGTGGCCGGACTGGCACTGCTCGCAAGTGGAACAGTGGGCGAATGAGAGCAGTACTTTGTATAATGTGAACAGAGACAGGCATGACTTCGGGTCTGGCCATGGTAAATAAATGGATTCGACAAAGGGGACAGCCCAGCACCTCCAAGTTGTCGTGCATCCATCCCGACTCACGGAACAGGGACCTGACTACCGCACCAGTCCTTAGCCCTCCTCGGAGCCCAGCTTAATGCTCAAGTTAACCTACAACCTATAACATATGGACTCTTGACCCCATAGGGTAATGTGGAGATGCTGGGTTCGCAGCTGAACGAGGTGTATACGTCGCGCATCACGGCCCCGGGGTCTAGGTAGCGAGGATCCAATCGTTTGCATGGGGTTGTTCTGATGATTAAGCACATTGAGAAATAGAGCAGGATGATGGATGGGGAGGAGATAAGACGAGGCTTAGTGGTGGTCCGTCGTGATATGAAGCCGCAGCTTCGGGTTGAGCCTTCACCCTTCGAGAACGACATCGAATTGCGGTCACATACTCGGATTTGTTGCCTTCGAGTCTATCAAGTCTCATGAAATTCAATGAGACAATATGTTCTCTATCACTGACGCTGAATTTGTACACAGGTAGAAAATCAACGACAAGACGAATTTCAAAAGTCGAGTGGTAGTGGGAAGCCGGCTGACAATACACGCTTCACTACATTTCCGCCTGACATGTACATCTCCTGCAACCAACGCTCAATTTTGAGGTGGTAGAGCAACCCCATATTGACGCTAACTGAATAGGCCTCTTTTTACACCCTCAATGCGGGGTTGGGGCTTTGGAAGTCTGGACATGCCCCATAGAGTCCTAGACGATGACGATCCCGGACCGACTGCGTCAGGGTTGATGAAGCTTCGGACTGCCGCTCCTCGGCGCCGAGGACCTCAAGAGCAGGTTACTTGACGCCAAGATGCGGGGTCCGGAGCAGACTAGCCAAATGGGACCAGCTACACAATGCGATCTTGGCGGTTTTTGGGTTAGCCGTGGTTTTCGGAGGACTCGATGGATGTACGGAACGGAGTCTCCTGCGGAGGAAACCCCAGAATCCAAGCCATTCCAACTCCGTCACTTTCTCCATGCGGGGTACAGAGTTGACTAAAGCCGGGAAGGTATAGTGGCTCAAATAGATTGGATAATGGTCGGCCATCGGCCGTGTTATCTCTGGGTATCCGAGCGGGACAACGACAAAGTGGAACTACTTTATCTCCCCGTCACCGATATAGCCGACGTGATAAACCCTATCATTCATATGTTCCTCTTGGTTGAGCAAGGCCCAAACTTTTCCCTTCCTCAAGTGCACTTTTTTTTATCGAATCTGTATCAACAACTTGAAGCATCGTTGCATTCCCCTCGTGATACTCTCACTACTTATCGGTGCACTTGTACGCCCATCACCGCCTGCTCGTACCGCCATCGTATGGGAATAGGCCAACCACTTCAGAAACAACCATGCCAGAGCCAACTACCGACTCAGTGCCCAACCGGGGTCAGCCCGTCCCTCTGGTCATCGACGGGCGCGAGGTTGTCCCTGATGATCTCTTTGATGTCTACAGCGCCAACACCGGCAAAGTCGTCCACAAGTGCGCCAACGCCAATCCGACCCATGCTTTAGCCGCGGTGGATGCCGGAGTCAAGGCATTCGAGTCCTGGAGCCAAACCACGCCTGGCCAACGCCGGAGCATCTTCTTAAAGGCCGTCGAGCTCCTGGACAAGCGAGAGGCCGAGTTGAAAGAATACATGATGCAGGAGACGGGGAGCGACGATGGGTGGGCTGCCTTCAACGTGGTCCTCGGAAAAGAGTGCCTCCTTGACTGCGCGGGCAGGATCATGGCCATCGAGGGGAGTATCCCAGCCACCCAGGATGCGTCAGTTGGAGCCCTCATCGTCAAGGAGCCGTACGGCGTCATTCTGGCCATGGCACCGTGGTAAGATGTCCCGCTAGAGTGAAGTGCACAGAAACATTGGCTAATGGCGGACAGGAATGCACCGTATGCGCTGGGCTTCAGAGCCGTTGCATGGGCAATTGCTGCCGGAAACACGGTCGTGTTCAAGGGCTCCGAACTGAGCCCTCGAACGCTCTGGGCAATATCCTCAGTCCTTCAAGAAGCCGGACTTCCCAGCGGTGTTCTCAACTACCTCACCTGCACACCAGCCAACGCACCGGACGTCACAAAGGCCCTGATCGAGAGCCCGCATATCAAAAAGATCAACTTCACAGGCAGCTCCGGTGTCGGTCGCATTGTTGCCCAGATGGCGGGAGCGAACCTGAAGCCAATCCTGTTGGAGCTCGGAGGAAAGGCGCCTGCCATTGTGTGCGAGGACGCAGACCTCGATGTTGCCGCCAAGCAGTGCGTCCTCGGGGCGTTTATGTACTCTGGGCAGATCTGCATGAGCACGGAACGCATTCTCGTCCACAAGTCTGTCCGTGCCAGTCTCGAGGAGAAACTAAAGGAATGGGCGGAGAACATCTTCCCGGCGAAGAATGATGCCCCGGTAGTCATTACTGACCGCTCCGTGACGAAGAACAAGGGGCTTATCAAGGAGGCGTTGACCAAGGGAGCGACAATCGTGACCGGCGACGTGGATGCAGTCGAGAAGACCAAGACGCGTTTGAGGCCCATCATTATCAGCAACGTGAAGCCTGATATGGACATCTACATGACAGAGTCGTTTGGCCCAACCGTATCGGTCATTGAGTTCGAGACCGAGGAGGAAGCACTACGCATCGCCAACGACACCGAGTACGGTCTCAGCTCGGCCATATTTTCTCGGGACCTGAGAAAGGCGTTGCGGCTTGCGAGGAGAATAGAGACGGGAGCGGTGCACATTAATAAGATGAGCGTCCACGACGAGGCGGTTCTGCCTCATGGAGGAGCCAAGTCGAGTGGTTTCGGGAGATTTAACGCTGGTATGGAGGAGTGGGTGAGGACGAAGAACATTACGTACGATATTTGAGTGCGCTTTAGGATTCCCAATGCTAGAATCATAGTTTAGGGAATGCAAGAGAAGAGACATTTGCTACAAGTTGTTCCCGAAGAAGACTTTGGACGATACAAAATACCAGGGTCCTGGATACTAAGACCAGGTTGCTCCCTTGTCCGGCCAGGGAACCGGAAGTAATCACTGAATCTACGAATACACACACGCCAGATTTACGAAACGATCACGGTCTGAGTAATATTTACTTGTAACCAGACTGATTTTCCAACGTCTCTTTACAGATGAGATTATCACCAAGGTGGACGAATAAGCTGCGTAGTGTTTGCAACCAAGCCGCATACTACACACACCTCCGTCTCCTACGTGTGACCGAAACCCATTCTCAAGCCCATAGAGACATCGATGATTGGCAATTTCTTCAAGAGTTAACTTCTTCTAGAACTGATTCAGACCAAGCCAGCTCGGCCTTCCCAGGTGGCTGATGTATACCCCGCAAACCCGCGTCTCACGAAGCAGGGGGGTCAACGCCAGAACGTCACTTCTGGTTAGATTCATCGCGTATCGCGGGGGAGCCGACATCCGCGGCAAATGAGACCGGCTGCGAGTAAGCCGCCAGTTGATTGGCGGAGCACTTCAACTTCTCCATCTTCCCGAGTTGTCTCCTTCAGACGCTCCCATAAAACCATTCTGTCCAGCTTTTCTTGCCTGCTCCACCCGGGACACAACCTTGCTGCCGAAATTTCCCCTCGGCAGTATGAGAAACGTGTTGAGTTTCGAGATCCTTCGATGAGCATGGAGCCGGCAAAAGCAAAGAAACGCGCCTTTCGAGCCTGCGTGCCCTGTCGGGCGCGCAAGGTCAGATGTATCGTGACGGAGGCGTGCCAGCCGTGCATGAACTGCAAGCTGGACGAGAAAGACTGTGATTTTGCGAGGGGAACCAGGAAGCAGTATGTTCTCGCTAGATTCCACGCTTGGCTTGTCACTAATGGATGGGAATTAGTTCCAGACTGGATCGAAATCGTTACCGGAATACAGCCACCCCCGATTCTCGCTCCGAGCGCTCGTCAAATGATCATCAGCACTCGACGCATTCACCAACAGCCTCGGATGTCTCGGCAAGCGACTCCATTGACCAACGACTTCGAAGAAACCAACTCGGAAATGGCCCAGGTAAACTATCGTTGCCAAAGTCGAGCTCAAACGATCCAGGTAACCAATTATGCGGGCTTCACTCTCCACGCGGACTCAGCAGCTAACGAGATCATGAAGAACTGGGCCTTCTGTATGACCCAACCGATCCTAGCTACTGCTTCCTCCAAGCACCCAAGATCCAAACGATCTTACCTCAGGATCTCGAATTTCTCAACAAACAGGGGTGCTTCATCGTGCCACAACGGAGCGTTCTCGATGAGTTTATCCAGCACTACTTCTCCTTCATTCACCCCATTCTTCCTATACTCAATGAGGCCGACTTCTGGGCCATGTACAACTCGCAATGGGATTGTCAGAGTCAAGACCGAATATCCATTATTGTTCTTCAAGGAATGCTATTTACATCCTGCACTGTAAGTCCGAACCACGTCGCATCGAGAATGCCCATACTCAGACTGTTTCTAGTTTGTATCCGAAGAAACCCTCAAGAAGCTCGGCTTCCAAAGCACGCAGGATGCGAAATATTCCTTCTACAGGCGGGCCAAGGTATTCGTAGCCTCGTACCAATCACGCCACAAACGACTAATTATTCCTCTCAGCTTCTATACGACTTTGGCTACGAGCGATCATCAATAGCCATAGCCCAAGCCGCCGTGCTTCTTTCTCATTCACACCTAATACCACTTCCCTATGGCGGATACAAACAGCTAGGCTCTCTTTGGTCAGGCATCGCGATCCACCACGCGCGCGACGCACGAGCACACCGCTACTTCTCGATGACGCTGAACAACCCCCAGTCCACAGACGAGGCCAAGAAACACAACGTGCTCAAGCGGCTATGGTGGTGTTGCATCATTTGCGATCGGGTTATTCCGTTGACCTCCCGTCAGAACATCAAGATCACCAGGTCCAACTTCAACTTCGACGCCAGTCCCATACTGAGATGCGAGGATCTTTTCGATGAGTTTTACAACTCAAATGTCTATGATTCGACCACCAAGATCCACTTAGCTCGGGTTTTGGAAAAGCTGGTGGAGCTTTGCATTATTCTGACTGATGTTCTGACTTTGTCGTCTTCGATTCGCGAGAACCCGTCCTGGGATCTCTCCCAAAGAATCACGGACACGAACCAAGCTGGCCACTGCAGAATCCAGCTCCAGCGATGGTACAATGCATTTCTGGAAATGAAGTCGGCCAGAAACGGAAAGACGATCCAGGGTCCCACCGACGCATCTCCTGGAAGCTCCGTGATCTTATTCACCAACCTAGCAGAGATGTATTATCAGTAGGTCATGTCCAAAGCGCGATGACGATTCGACTGACCGGTTCATTTTAGCTCCGCCAGACTGGCTTTGTGCCACTACGAAATGATGAATATTGGCTTGTCCGTGTCGCCGAGTGAAAGTTGCAAAATCACAAATATGCTTGAGAAGAGCTATGAGCTCCAGAACGCGATCTCCCAAGTCACGGAGTGTCTTGCGGAATTGACTCGCCTACGTCTGATACGCTGGTTGCCTATGAGCGCGTAAGTCATTTCTTCCGATGCAAATCGACCATTTTAACAGGACGCCAGCGTCGGATGCACCGCTTTGCCTCTAGCTCTACAGATTCTCGACGTCGAACTGCTTCAGCTAAAGTCCCAAGACGTCTCGTTATCTGCGGGGCCTCCAGTTTGCGCGAACCGACAGCAAGAGCGGCTCAACATGCTCATCGATGCCATGAAGACGTATCGTCCAAGATACTACATCGTGGACTGGGTTGCAAGCACGATTCGGCACATCGTCAACGTGGCGCAGCAATGGCTGCCGTCAACGCACATCCCATCAAGCAGCTCAAGGCTATCAGTTGGAGGCTGGATAGAGATTCTCCAAGCACAGCCAAGCTGCTACTTGCGTCTTGCCATGACCATGGACTTAAGTATCAGCAACGGGCAACTCCCGGAGGAGAGCGACTTCCCACCAGGCTTACGCGACATTTTTCAGAGGCACATGAGGACTGCGATATCTCCTACTAGTATTCCCATGAGGATTGATCACATCCAACGTCTACAACCGAGAAAACAGTTGGATGATGACAGGGCACGCTTCAAAGATGCTGAGGACGAATCCACGCCGGGCTTTCCAAGCGAAGATGATCTGTTCGACGAAGAGTCAGCTCACCTCGTGGGCAACGTTACCGACTTTGACGGCACCATCACAGGCATCCCTGGTGCTACCGAAATGCCTCCCCTAACCAGCCTAGATGGAACGAAAACATCCTCTGGGTTCAATGACATGGGTACATGGCCGAATGCGCTATTTGGTCTCAATACAAGCAGACCATTCCCCTCTGTTCAGCCTGTACTGGGGGACTTTCAGACCGGAAATGACCTGCTCGCCCAGGAGCAATCCATGGCATTGGGTCCGACCCAGTGGGTCCATGGACAGCCAAACGATGAGCTAGACTTCCCGGATTTTAGGATGGATGCGTCGTTTCTTGAAATAATGCGAGAAACGGCTGGTGCAACACTAAGGAACAACGATGAACGTCTTCTCGAGCAGCTAGACAGGGCTATCAACATGCCTTGATGCTAGGTGCGAGACTGCGGCTTTCTAGCAATTACGGTGTTCTGTAACGTGTATCACGAAATATGGCAAAGGGGGAATCATGGAGTAACATGTTAAAGCAATATTTGTAAATTAGACGACTTTCCCTTTCCAGCGTTGACGTATATCCCAAAAAATTAAGAGCACATTGCCAAGTCTAGGAGATCTAGAGCTATCTATCACATTTTTCATGGTGGCATACGCAACTTTGTGGCTCTGTTCTAGCATTTCATGGTACGTAGTGAACCGTGGTAGTTCAAGAGTGTATTTCGGCATTAATCAAATTTTCCCGCGCATTAAGGTTAGATTAAATCTTCCGATCATCATATTGAATCGCAAAAAGGTTGATTACGATGGAGCACTGAAGGCCGTGGCGAATAAAGACTGCAATCGGGATAACAGGTGAACGACTAGACTAGGTCCTATTTCGCCTAGATCCACGGTTCCACAGAAGACTCCATCGATGCTCTGACCACGAGCGAATTTCTGAACAGGCTCTTCGAACAGAGCCCACTCATCACTTCCATCGCGAACTCCTACGCTACAGCTACACGATGACTACCGAGGAAGGAAAAGAGAAACGCATGGAGCTGCTCCCGTGGCTCCAATCGCTCGAGTATCCGGACTCGCGAAAGTCTCTTTATACCGCCGTCCTTCCAGCGCTTCTGCAAGCCGTCGCCGAGATTGGCAAGGCGTTGAGATCCTCGCAAGTCTCCCACGTCGGATCTGCGAATGCATTTGGCGACGAGCAGCTGAACGTGGATGTGTTGGCAGAGAACATCATCCGGGATACCATCGCTAGATGCCCCACGGTTTTCACGGCCAGCAGCGAGGAGGATCCTGTTGAGCGGCCTTCGCGACCAGACCAGAAGACTCCATCGCCGAGTACTCACTCGGAGCAATACACGGTCGCCTCCGACCCTCTTGACGGGAGCTCCATCATTGCGCCAAACTGGACAGTCGGCACTATTATCGGCATCTGGGATGGCGTCACAGCGCTCGACCAGGACCCGGCGCAGAAGCAGGTGGCTTCCGTCCTCGGCGTCTACGGACCGCGCACAAACGCCGTTGTCGCGCTGCGAGTTCCCGATACCAAGGACGTCTGCTTCGAGGTTGCGCTGAGCGGAGACGACACGACGAGATGCGAGGTCGTTCGCCCCGCCGTCCAACTCGCGAAACCGCCGTTCAAGACGCGATACTTTGCTCCAGCAAACCTACGTGCTGCAGCCGAGGACGCGCAGTACATGGGTCTCATTACGCGATTTGTGCAGGAAAAGTATACCTTGCGGTACTCCGGCGGGCTGATTCCCGACGTGGTGCACGCTCTCGTCAAAGGACACGGCGTATACGTGTCCCCAGTCACCGGGGCGAGTCAGGCGAAGCTTCGAAGGCTCTACGAGCTGTGTCCCGTGGCTCTCGTGGTTGAGTGCGCGGGAGGAATGGCTGTTGATCCGACCGACGGCACAAGAATTCTCGAACGGGTGGTGGGACACTGTGATGAGCGAGCAGGTCTGGTCTGTGGGACTGCTGGTGAGGTTGAGATTTCAAGGGATGCTCTGCGAAGAAAGGAATGAGGCCGATTTCCGAGTGGGTTGGTCAGTAACTCCAGGACGGGCGAAGATGACGAGTGAGGCAAACCCGGTAGCACTTAGACCTT